>CCAG010015290.1:0-83485 GCA_001077435.1 Glossina morsitans morsitans
GACTCATTTCATTTTTCCAACATAAAACACTTTTGTGCGCTTGCAAAGAGTCTCGATTAGCAAATCAATAGTCGTGGGTTCAAACCTCAAGTGCAGTAGAGGTTTTAATAATAATAATAATAATAATAATAATAACAATAACATTTAATAAAAATAAAGCTGAAAGCCTTAGATGCTAGTGCTTTAAGACTTTAGTCTTAGAATTTATTCTCTAATTCTGACTATAAACCGTTAGCTGGTTATTTTTTTTAATCGAAATGTGTGGAGAATGGAGAGATCACAGAGTTGCTTGTAATAAATAAGAAAAATAGTCACAAAGTGGAGAAGCAGTCAAGGCTATTGCTGTTAAAGTGGCAAAACCGTAGGCGAAAAATCAATTAATTGAAGCAATGCAAATAAAAATCTGCATATAAATAAATAAATACAAAATATTGTCGCTTTTCTTTCTTTTTTTAACTTTATTAATATTAAAGATATAAAAAATATTGCTGCTTTTCTTTTTAACTTTAATGATATTATTTATTTATTTGTTTATTATTGATTTATTTAAAATTATTTTAAATGTATTGAATAACAGCTTCAAAACCGGGGATCAAATAATCCAAGGAGCTGTGGATTATAAATATTTCAGGTAAAAATTAGCTGTCGTATAATTGATTCTGAACAGTAGCTTTATAACGATAAAAAGCATTCATACTGCCAACCTTGAATAAATTTTTACATTTTTTTTAAATCATTACAAATTCCTTAACAATCTTTTTTCGTGCAAAGAAGTTTAGATGAAAAAAACATCTCCAGTCTTGAGAATTGTTTAAGAATTCCCTTAAGTATTTCCTATGTTTTGTAAATAAATTCTAAAATATAATAGATTCCTTAAAAGTCAAAAAATGGCAGAATTACTACAATATGATTAATAAAATAGAAAGCATTGCCATACCAAAAAATACTAGAAAGTAGATAACATCTGATTTTAAGTTGTTCGCTTAGTTTTACAAATTTTTTTTAGAAGCAGAAAGTGAATTTTTTCAATTTTCTTTACTTATAATGCTGAAATTATTGAAAAATACTCGTAATCCATATCAGCCAGTGGTAATTCTTGCTTAATGATTTTTTATAATAATTTGTAAAAAAAGCAAATATTTTACAGCAGCGTATTTATTGCTCATCAACCTCCAAAAAGGATACACAGAAAACAATACCAAAAAATGTTCTGGAGACTTATCAAACAGCTCAATTACAACCTGAGAACGGTGCCATTTACGATAAAAAACCCTTTAAGATACATTTAGATCAAAGTGAGCAAATATAGTAGCCAGTAAAGTAATGCTTTATATAACCTCTTTTTGCAGATAAACTCTACAGTTGGTGTTTGTGCGGCAAATCGAAATCGCAACCAATTTGTGATGGTACTCACAAAAATGAATTTTTGAAAATTAAATTACGGTAAATATTACAAGCAAACAAAGCTTATATAGCCCGATTTTGTAGATTTCGTAGGCTATAGGGGCAATCAATTAAACCAATTATGCTTTTTTTATAGGCCAATACGCTTCAAAGTCGAAAAAACCGGTGATTACTGGCTTTGTAATTGCAAACACACTAAACATAGACCCTTCTGCGATGGTACCCATAAGGAACAGCATATACAAGATGCCGTTAAATAAGTAGCATTTCTCAAACATTGTCATAATCACATCGCCAGGGCGTTTTGGGCGAAACTAATTTAGAAAGTGATTTAAAATTGCTTTCTAAGCGATATGTTTTATTTTTGTATGGAATAGTTAAAAGTTAATAAAACATATTTCATATTTTCAAAGTATTTTTATGTTTATTTGTTTTCGTAATATAATAATATATGCATATGTTTATATGTATATAGAAGGGTGGTTTAATTTTGTTATATTTATTATATTCATAAAGCACACACACATGTACAACGAGATGTTTCACGCATCCTTGTGAATGTTTTTAACTTACGAAGATGAATTATAAAATATTTTCTTTTTTTTTCTCAATACAAACACAAAAGCTTATAATCAAACTTACAGCCAATGAAAGAGAAATAAAAAAGGATATGTACAATATTTTAAATGCCCTTTTTTTGTACAAATTCAAATTAAATTAAAAACGTTTACAATTTATAGAAACTAAAAAAAAAACTTCAAAAATTTGTTTAGACTTTAGCGGATTTTTTTTTCTTTTATCACCTATTGATTTTTTTTCCGCGTTGTAAAAATCATGATCCTTAAGGAAATTTGATTGAGAATTGTTTTTCTCCAACTATTTAAAAATAATTTTATTTGCTTTGCTAACTGATTGAAAAAAATTAAATTATTAAGCTTTCCTTTTCACGTACTTGGCTTGAGGCCACATTAAATCTGTCTACCCCTTTCTAATACCAAAAATTTCCGCTTTAGACATTTGTAAGCAAAACTTCCCGGATAACTCTGCAACTTTGAACACACAATAAGCACAAGGTCATAGCCCGAAAGGCACGTACTATGCCCGAAACGTACGCAGTCGATATTCACTAAAACTTTTGAGCATTTGTTAATCCATCCAACAACCTAAGTATTTCCCATTTTTGTTAATGTTGACCATTTCATCATATACACATGATGAAATTTAACCAAGAAACCCCACACAGACTACAAACGGGAAAACTTTGCGATGCATCGAAGAGTTCTTGTTGCACTTTGTTCATGACAATTAATGTTAGATTAGGTCGCTCAAGGAAACGCAAATAGCTTCGTAGACAAATTATAAGCCTCTTTGTATGAAGTCAGTCGTTAGTCCGCCAGTGTATAGTATGTTGTTAAGTCGTAGGGCTCTTGCAAATGATTGAATGTTTCTTAGAAAAGCAGAGAGAGATGAGTTTAACTTTTCTCTTCACTCTCTACTTACTAAGTAGCAAAGCAAACATAAAATACCTGATCAAAGTGAAAGTAACTGATTAAGAGGATAGCTAAAAGAAGTCATATAGTGATCAAGATCAATAAAACTTAATCGTCGTTGCTAAAGGTCAAAACTAGTTGCTGTAAAAAACAAAAAAAAACCTCCTTTTGAAATCATTCGAGATAAAATGTTGAGCATTTTCATTAGCGATTTTCCATTTCTTTTGTTTTTTTTTTTAACAACTTTTGTTTTGTTTATACAACATGTAAATTGTTTGTTTTTCTTTATTTTGTATTGGATAGAGAGTAGAAAAAAAGATTAGCAAAAAATAGGCTCTACAAGAAAGACAAGAAATTTTCTTTGCATTGATTTTTTTTTATAGAAAACTGAAGTATTTAAAAAGATTTATGTTTTTTGTAGAAAAAATCGTAAACATAATTTATAAATTTAAATTATAAAAAAAAAATATCAGAAAGAGACACCACACTTATACACACGTACACGCCACGAATTTAGTATTCCTCATCTTCCGGTGGAATTTCATCGGGAGGTGCGAAACCATCCTAAAAATATACTTTTCAGTTTTTTTGACCAAGAAAAGTATTAATGGACTCATTCTACCTCGGTTGCATAGAGAATTTCTAAGATCTTTTGAACCAACGGATGTGTTTCTCCTTCGTCAACTTCTTGGCAGCTGCAAAAGAAAAGCAAAAGGAAATGTACTTTGAACAGAAGACTTTCAAGGGGCGCTTGACGCGCTCGGAGAACTTACAGAATTTCAATGTCACGCAATTTGGAAAAATAAAAGTCTCGTTCTTTTTCTAAGCCTTCCAAATTCAGACGCATGTCCATAATCTGTGACAATATTTTTCCTTGTTAATTAAATGAAATTTTCTTAATATCGTTTTTTTTTTTCTCTACCTGACTGGATAATTCTTCGATTTGTTGATTCGTTACAGTGTTATTTGAGTTATCGTTGGATTTCTTAACGGCGCCTGAGCTATTGGCGGAGGTAGCTGATCTTGCTGCTGCTCCTGCAGTTGCTCTCGGTGGTACTTTCGTACCTTTTTAAAATTGAATTAAGAAATGTTCAAAGTATTAAAAAAAACACACATTACACAAAACTTTATTCATAGTCTCCCAAAACCGAAAAAAAAGTTGTCGAAAAATCCTTTTTTTTTTTCAAAAATTTCCCAGAGAACATAGAAACAGTTCCTTCAACATACGTGAAGCACGTCAATAGAAATTTTCATTTAAAAAATAAATTTAAAAAAAAAAAAACTAAAAGAAATTCAAGTGCTTATGAAGAATTTTTTTTATATGGGAAAAAAATTGAGAAAACCCAGAACCGAAAGATTTTTAAAAATTTGAAGCAATAATTAATAATACATAGAAAAGTGATTAGAATATCAAACCACCACATACTGGATCTTGATGCCACTGATGATGGCACTGTTGAGCGTGCTGTTGAAGCTGTCGTCAACGATGAGGGCTTTCGGTGGGTAGCTATTGCTCCAGTACCAGAACCAGGTAAAGTTTTTACAAATGCCGCTCCGTAACCCATCTGCGCACCTTCTCGAGCTGCACTCGCATCATAATCCTTTCCATCATAATTGGCATCAAAGAATTTTTTAAACCATTGCAGAAATTCAAAATTATCTTGAAAGCGGCCCTTGATTAATTTATCAATTGGTATAATCTGCGATCGTGTTTCAAGCGAAGACGACAGCAAGCAAGTATATATATATATGTATATATATATATATATAGGAAATGGTGGATGGTTGGATGTGTGGTGCATATGGCGGCCAATTGTTTTTTTTTTTTTTTTTTTGGTTGGATATAGTAGATGAGAAAGAAACCAAAAAAATACAAAAACCGAAAAAAGAATGAAGAAAAACAATTTATTTAATGATAGAAAATGTAATGTTAAGCAAAAATTTTATGATTTTTATATGAGATTTTGCCGGTTCAACAAATACAAATGAAAAGCAAAGTAAGTGATAATTACGTGACTTATTTAACTTATTTATATTAAAGCAGCTTTGTGTGTGTGTAAAAAAAAAAAAGAAGAAGGTTTTAATAACATTTTCTTTATTTACAGATTCACGGGAACCGATTATAAATCTTTGACATATTAAATATTAAAATATGCATATGCGTGTAAAAAGCAGAGATGATTGTGTTATTCCTGTGATAATATTGGACTGGAATTGTTAACATATAATTTCCATATTAATCTATAGGAGGAAAGGAATAGCCCACCTTTTCCTACTTGAGAAAGTTGAGAATGTATTATTATTGTCCGTTGTCTGGTTGTCTTTCAGCATCTATCATCTCTTCTTTCTCTCTGCTGCATAAGTTATTATTAATGTATGAGGACATACATGTGTCTGTGCTATTGTGTTAAGTACTGCTTTTTTTTAATTTTAGTCTTCAATTTTAATATCAATGTTATAATTGGTTGTTATAAGTTCATTGTTATCTTCCAATTTTTACCTCATATCACAGCGAACGAAATAGAAATCTTATCATATTTGAATTTTGAGATTCAATTAGAAAAACCCTCTGACAAAATCATTTCTAAGCATTTCCGTTCATATACAACTTTATACATACATACAAAATATGCTCCTCCTCACTCGATTTAAAATTTCAATTCCCTAAGCATATGTATAACATTATGTAATAACATGCACTTAGAGTGCAGAGTTACGAATACATATTAAAATAAATATTTAGTATTGCTTGGATTATATGAAGTGAAACATACATGATACGTATATATTGTATACACCGAGATGACGTACATTTTTTAATGCAAAGAGATCGAGGAGTCAGTTATACAACTTGAAGAAGCTGAAGGAATTTCTAATGCCGTCAAACCTATACCCATATTTTTTTTACGCAGCATTAACTTTTCTTTTTTTTCTTGTAAAAAAAAGGGGAATTGTTTTTATTTTTTATACATAAGTAATGTATGGATCTCATTATTAATTTTTCTGCACGATTCTTTGGGAAAGTATTTAGAGTTTTGTTCATTTTGCACGATTTTGGAACATATTCCCAGATTGACTATGTCGCATGTATTTTTTACGCTATTTTTTTTTTTTTTTTGCACCACTTTCTAAGAGACTTACCCACCGTGTAAAAAGAGTTCGCGTGTACTTATACTTATTTGGATGAAAATAAGCCGGACACGTATATTAAAAATTGTAGAAAACATTGTTATGAAATTTTGAGCAAGAATCAATTAGATTGCTGCGCACTACCTACCCAAGCGAAAGAACTATTCCTTGATTTTAGTCATCCACAAACAAGATTATCCACTCTTCTGACACACCCAAAATCATAGGAAGGGCTATTCAAATCCTACTTCATGAGCTCTCTTCGCTCGTATTTCAATCAGGTTTATACAATTTTTAAACTAACTTCATAACTTCATTTTTTCGCTCGTAGTTCGTAACTTTTATACAAATATCAATGTCTTTACGCGTGTACAAAGTAAAATTTGAAGTGATCTTTTGATCATTTTAAAAGGTCGGTGAAACTTTTGAAAATTATCTAAACCTCTCACGAGAGCATCCGCAAGCTATCCGGCAACAGGGAAGCGATCCGATTCCAAACTCTTTTTTTACCCCTTTAGAAATAACACTGCTCACCAGTGAGATCAAATACGCTCTTTTACACGAATCTATCTACCGTGCAAAAAAAGAGTGGGTGTATCTTGTAAGAATCTTGACACAAAATACAGAAAATTTATTTGTACGTGATCTATATAATTCGCTTTAGGAATCTAGATTGAAGATTAGACATTTTTGTTATTTTACCACGATTGAAATTATTGGGTAAAAAATCACTCCATTCAAAGTTCAGTTTCTCGATGCGTACCTTAAATCCAGATGCGCTACGTCATTTATAAATCTAATGCTACGGTTTGGAAAACACAAACGTTTTTGAATACGAAGAGCCTTAAAAAAGAACACGATCGAAAATTGACGACAACGAAATACTTTCTACTTTTACAATACGAATTAGAAAAGAAGGCTGAAAAAAAGAAATTGTCTCTTTTTTCCTCTCTTTCCGAAATAAATCAATCTTCTGCATAGACGGTGCTTAATAAATAATAGAGTGAATGGTGTACTTACAAGCTACAATTATACAAAAAACGTAATACAGATTACAAATGAAAATGAAAATTGCGAGTAAGAAAAAGAAAAAAAAGTAGAGAAGAAAATCCAACCAACGTGCTTCACCACCGCGTTTTTGTTTTTCCCCCCGCAAATGATAGTCGAGTGGATTTTTATTGTTTACTTTTGACAAATCATACCAGTTGTGCGAATCGCATGATGTATTGCCCGTCCCGAAGGCATTTGTATGTGACGCTTCTCCACTAAATCATTACTGCTGCCAGCACCGCTGTTACCGCCGCCGCCGCCGCTACCACCGACGCCACTACCCAATTTAATGCCGCCGCGCGCTACCAATGGCTCGTATTCACGTCCATCGTAATTGGCATCGAAAAATTTTTTAAACCATTGCAGAAATTCGAAATTGTCTTGAAAACGTCCCCTAATCAATTTATCAACCGGTATAATCTAAACGAAATTGTTGTTCATATTTTTATCAAAAAGGTCAAAATGAAATAGAGAGATGGAAACGCGAGCGCGCATGTATGTATGTATATTAGAGAGGGTGAGGGAGAGGGAGAGAGAGAGAGAGAGAGACTAACGTTGAGAAAATAAAGCATATAAATATCACTTACTTTCTTTTAAAAATAAATGCAACGCAAAAAACAAAACTTTAATGTAATAAAATAAAACATTTTACATTTTACAACGTACAACAACACGATTAATATGTTTTCATTCATCCATTGTTGTTGTTGCTGTTGTTGTTGTTGACGCTATTATGATAATTGTTATTTACTATTATGAACTACTTATATACTAAAGCTAGTATACATTCATTTATATATATATATATATATATACCATATATATAGCATACCTTGTCGACGTTCATTTTCTTAAATGAAGCTTGTAAAATTTTAAAATTCTGAATATATTCATGCTCCAAATTCGTACGAAACTTGACACGTTTCATGGGCACCGAAGTAGGGAATAGCATATCCATAAATTGACAATAAGCAGCTCCTATATATATAAAAATTACAACAAAACAAATGAAAATTAAAACACAAGAACATTTATTTATGTGTTTACAATATGTAGCGCTCGGTGTGCAGCAGCTGCCGCTGATACGCATTCAACATACCTGTGCAGAGCTCTTCGATTTTCGCAAATTGCGCTTGCAAACAATCATTAACCCAAGCAAGCATATCATGTCTGGATAAATTTTCAGTTGTTACATTCGTCGAATATACGTTCACTGCCATTCTTTAAGATGATTAATATAACTGACTGTTTGACTAAACTGACTGACTGGCTGGCTGGCTGGCTGACTGACTGACTGACTACTGGCACTGGAATACTCTACGAAAGTATGCGTTGTGTTTTGTGTTATATTAGTTAACGTTCGCTGTTGTTTCTTCAATTCAAAATCAAAAGCAGAAGCGGAAACAAAGAGAGACACAGATTAAAGTAGATACTGCAAATAAAATTAAATAGAAAATAAAATAAAAAAAATTGTTAAAAATTTCTTTTATAAAATATTTTTTCTGTATCTTTATTATTATTATTTTTATTTTATTATTGTTATTCTCTTTATTGTACCCTACATCACCATACAACATACAGTTGGTGTGTTATGTTTGTGCGGATGTACGCGCTTCGCCCAGAAAGACTTGAGATAGGCCCATCTTTTATTATGCCCGATCGATTCCAAATCATCATCAAAATCACTTTTTGAATCGATCTAAGTTTATCCGTCCGTCTAACTTTCTTGTGTTTAGTTTACCCATTTTGATGAACCGACATATTTCGGCTTATGAAGGGACGCTATTGAAAATAGTTCCGAATGGATCCCTTTTTTGACCAATCCCCACCAATGTAAAGATTTCCAAAAATCGTTACATATAAATAAAAATACTAAACGAAATGATGTAGGGTATTTTATTGTGAGCCGTAGCCCATTATAATACTTTTACCTTTTTTTTATATATAATATAAGTTAAAAGCTAAAATTGTGCCCAAGTTTCTTAATTCAAACAAATCTGTTCTCGGTGATGGCGTGAGAAAGACTTTTACTGCGAAGAAAATTCCAAAGTCACCATCTCCAATCGACTATTGTCGCAAAGGAATTGGACAATCCCTTAAAAATTTTCCGTTATTTTGGCGTTAAGCCTCCATGGATTTTGAAAGACTGCTCCCTTGACAACGCGCTGTCTGTGCACAAGAAAGAAGATACTCCAAATTACGTCTTCAGAAATCTAATAGCTGAAAAAACCAGAGTATTGTAGAGTACCGGTTGGAATCTTTTCTACACAGACGGCTCAAAATCTTCTGGTCTGCCTCCTGCTTGTGCCGTGGTAGATGCTTCAGGACAGGTTCTTCTCAGTTACATATTTCACGAAAGTACCTCAACTTTCACAGCCGAAGCCAGAGCTACCCTTCACGTTGCGAACCTTGCCCATAAAAACAAACTTAAAACCGTCATTGTTACTGACAGTTTGTCCGTATTACAAGCTATTCGGAATCCTTCGACTTCGAAATGGAGCACCATCAACAAATTAAGTAATATAATTACAACACCCGGCGGAAAAATTAAAATGTTATGGGTTCCCAGTCATGTCGGTTTATTGGGAAATAGGCAGGCTGATCGAGCGGCAAAGTATGCTGCTTCTGCACCTCTAATTATGGATGATGCCATGGAAAAGTTGGATCTTCAAAGATACATTGGAGGAAAAGTTAAAGAGAGAATTACAGAAGGAAATCTACAATACCATCATCAACACTACTCTTCTATTAACCCTCAATTAATTCCACCTTTATATCCAACAAATGTCAAGAAAATCAAGATCCAAACATTTTCGAGAATTCGCCTTGGGCATACAATTGCAACTCACCAATGGATCTTGAAGAAGTCTCCCTCCCCAATCTGCAGTTGTGGACAAATTCTTACTATAAAGCACATTCTCTGCGACTGCCCCAACTTTTCCTTGGCTAGGAGTATTGCATTTAAACCGATGAACGCTTTGGACTTTCTAAAATCAGCTTCAGAACAGAATATTAATTCAATATATTACTTTATTAAAACTATTAGGCTCAATATCTAATGTAATTTTATAAATTAGAGCCGATAGCCTGTTTTGCTAGTGCTCAAGGTCTTTTTTGTTTAGTCTAAGAATTTATTTCATTAGTCTAAAATTATAATAATAATAATAATAATAATATAATAAAAAAGTCCACATATTCTTGACCAATACGACCCATTTTCAGTATGAAATTGAAATTCGTTATCTTAACTTTTGAGACCAGGAGAATGTTTACCGCAAACAGACTCAAAGATGGACGGAAGCACAGACATGCCTAAATCGATTTGCAACTCTACACTGATGCAGAAAATTTTAAAGTGTCTCGGCTGCCTCATATTGGAAACGTTATAATCAAATCCACCCTTTGGGGGGATGAGTTCGAATATGTTTCACATTTTTGATAGGTGAATGTCAACGATTCGGATTTTAAATTGAAAACATGCCATAATCTTATGGCGACCTTGAAAATCTTAAAAATTCCAATAGCAAGCATAAGTGAAAATAACGTTTCAGTGGATTCAGAGAATTTTAGACGACTCCACTCACTATTTAGATATTTATAGTGATTTTCAACTTTCCATTTCTCCAAGTGTTCTAAATACCCATAAAAAATCAATATATTTTCTCTAGTCCTCGGCGCTAAGTGCGAAAAAAAAGGAAAATGAATTTAAAAAAATTCCTGGTATTTCGTGCTTCAAAAATGTTTTACTCGTGTTTACTGTTAACTGTTTAAATTGTAAATTCATTATCACGCTAACGTTGTACCGGCATTGAAAGACACAATTAAATAAATATTGAATCTATAATTGCAATAATAATTGCATTTTTCATTTTTACATCAAATATGAAGCTTTTATTGAATAGAAAAAAAAAAGAAAAAAAGAACATGATATCGGTCAAAGAGCGGCTCAGAACATTGCGAGTATATGGAGAAAAATACTCTGTTGATTTAATGGAAAATTTCTAATACAGATAAATATCGAAAGCAAAACAAAAAATTCAAAAGGTATTTGTCACTTCTTTTATACCCTACTTACATCACATTTGGATATATGAAGTTTGTAAAGATAAAGACTTGAGATAACTGCAAGTATCAGTTGGTCACTGAACCGATTTAAGCCTCTCTGTCCCTCTACCTATTTTTGTATTACATCATTTTCTCAAGGAATTTAAGCCTCTCTGTCCGTCTGTCCATCTTCGTATGTCCGCGTTAATCATTTTCTGAATCGATTTTAGTCTTTCCGACGATCTGTCCATCTATGGACTTTTATGTTAATCATTCTCTAAACCGAATTATTTTTTTCCTAAAGTATGCCCTCATGCCACTTACGTCGATTGATTAAAGCTTATCTTTCTTCCTATCTTCCAAGAATAAATACGTACTAAGCATTGGCTAATTTCAGTTTCGAATGTACGCATACACGCACGATAGCAGCTATAAGCTGCTTTTTTTTTTATAAGCACAATTTCGTCGCGTACGGAGTCGGAAAAACCATTCACGAGTACAGTGCACAGTGAAGAATCCAAAATGGACTCTTTCGACACGCCAGCCAGACACGGTATGACGAAAAGAAATACTGACGTATGTGATCTACTGACCGCTCCTTAAGTTTTCAAGCAAGATAGACTTCTCTTTATATAGAGAAAAATCAATTTTAAGAATTTTATGATAAAACTTGATTCACAAAACAACGACTTAACGTATAAATTTACTGTGCTAGGTTTGAAACTCATTGGAACACTTTTTGCTCTACGTAAAAGTATTCTCATGAAAAGCAAGCCTTAGTATGTATGACAACAAAGCCTAATATTTAGCATTTCTCGAAGAACAGTATTGGACCAAGTGATTTTTGGATCGCTGATCGTGCCCATTTATTGTAATTTAATTTTATTTAATATGCATCTAAGATCGCATGTTCGATAAGACTCGCCTCGCACAGAGTGAATGTATTCAAGTTCCTACAATTTTGAAAAAAGTTAAAATCTTTTCTTCATACATTACTTTTAAAATATAAACGACAACTGGTTTGATTAAAGTCATTTCCACAGTACTACTTATGGCAAGTGCTTATTGCAGAGACAAAACGATGCCGATCGGACATTGAACCGTTTGTTGTTTTGAAAATATCTAAAAAAAAAAAAAATGTAATGAGCAATCAATCGAGAAACTTGGCAAAATTAACGTTTCAAGCACTTGACGCCCTCAGCCATAGAACTGGACGTTCATGTTTAAATTAGGGGCGGTATTCGATATTAATTTTTTTTCAGACACAACAAGAATGCAAATCTTATGGTTTGGTGCAAACATAACGGTACTTGCGATGTGCACTTGCTTGGTGCAAGAAAAATATTAGGTGTTTGCAAAAATTGTAATCAGCGACTTCTACACGCAAAATGATAACGAAATGGGAAATACTAGTGTACATAACGGTTGAATTCGATAGTTTTAACCTTCCCCCTACATAACTGTTTTCCATTTAGTATTATTGATTTATTTACCGTTAGCCGACAGCAATCATGGAGCGCTCAAAATTCTTCTTCTTCCAAAATCTGCTGAAGAAGCCCACCAAACTGGTGATGCTGTTCCGTCAACTCCCAATTCCCGGTTTCGCGTTCAATGACTTAAAAGTGGCGACGCGAATTGACTGAAAATGCCATTTTCTAGCCACTTGTTGCAAGAGTTGTCTAGGATATACTGTTTCAGGTGGAATGGAACGTTCTGCCTCACCTAGCGTACTCGATCAGGTATGGCGCCTCCTGATTAACACTTGCTCAGATCGGTGCAGGATGGCATCCGTGGTGCGAGGGGTTCGAAA
This sequence comes from Glossina morsitans morsitans, assembly GCA_001077435.1. Lineage (NCBI taxonomy): Eukaryota > Metazoa > Arthropoda > Insecta > Diptera > Glossinidae > Glossina > Glossina morsitans. The sequence goes on from CCAG010015290.1 coordinate 12,928, forward strand.
AGTTGAATAAGTGCGAAAGTGGGTCGGTGGGTGGATTGCTGCCAAACCAATATAAGTTCTTCTTTTGATATGATATCGTCACGTTCCGAAAAATATCGTAAAACGTTGTAGAAAATGATGGAAAGTATTTTGCTTAGTATACGTTTTGCCAATTTTCCGCAATGAAAGGGATTAAAATTTTTGCAACACCTAATATTAAGTTTCACGTCGTGTTTCACGGTTTTCGTTGATGGGAATTTTTCAATTTGATCAGTTAAGAGTATGTTTGGTTGAGAGCAAGCTGTCTTAACTTTCGTCATGTTTATGATCTTCTTAAAGCAGCCATGCACAAAAAGGTCTACCCCCCTTGGGGTTTCTTAACGAAACGTTACAGACGGCTATAACGTACAATGGATTCATTGGTTTCTTGCGCAACGAGACATCACCATTCAATACCCTACACCACTCTGCAGGTATTCATGTGTAACGAACGTTGCAAAATAGACTGCAATAAGGTAAGTGAATTGAAAAAGTCATTCGATCCGTAACCTTTTCAATAGCGTTCGATGTCCGGCCAAAACAAGGCGGTTTAATAAATTTTATCGCAAAAACTCAAAAATTTCGGGCTCAGCGCTGAATACAAGAAGACAAGAGACAGAGAGAGAGAGAGAGACACAAGCTTAGATCGATTCGGAAAAGTGATTCTAAATCGATTTGCACATTATTAACCATAAGGAGAGCCTAGTTCAAATCCTTCTGATCGTCGCTTACATCTGCACAAACTTAAAATACCTTTGTATCACACAAGCGGTATAGACGGTATTATAAAAACGTTTATTTGTGTTAGCGCTTACCAATTACATAAGAATGTTATATTATGTGAATTGCATTGCATGTAAGAAATTATAGAACGAATTTAAATATCTTAACGGCACATGTACGGCGCGGCTGTGTTTGATTTTGAAGCATCCTAACCACTATTAGCACAAAAGGAAAATTTTTTTTATTTAGAATATTAAAATTTTTTTCCATGATTCAATCTAATTTAAAGCCCCTGGTTTCACAAACCCATTTAAACAGAATTGTTTTTTTTCTTTTTTTTTTTTTAACTTGTTTTTCTTAGCTACTTTAGTTCGCAGTGTAACCTTTAATTGGCCGTTCGTTTACGTTTATAAGATAAATAAAACAAAACTTTTGCAATTAAATTGTGCCAAGAGTTATATATATATGTGTGTGTGTGCGCCGCCACGCAAACATCTATACATTTAAGTTTATTTACAATAGTTTCCAAAGCGTTTATTTTCCTTCACTTCCATCCAACAACTTTTTTAAATGTTTCATTTCCTCATTAAATTACAAAAAAAAACTCTTTTACTCACTCATACGTATTCTATATAAATTCTTGACACACGGCGAGCATGCATGCACACATCATACATCATTCATAGTAATTAAAGTTATTTTATATATACATACATACATATAAATCCATACATACATCTACATCTACGATTAGAATCAGAGTATCCCGTAAATAATACGGTAGATACTCTGGCAAGCATTGAAAGCTAACAACTGTGCTCCTCAACTTCAAGCTTTAGCGAGAGCGAGCAAGAGCTTGTTGAAGTTTAACATAAGTGGTTTTACCTTATTATTAATCCAACACTAAACTGATTCAAAGGAAGTAACGAAGATTACTGGCGAAAGGGAGAAGAACTGTAGTCTTGTGAGTACATCCACAATCATCTTAAGATGAGCATGAACCGTTTTTAACTCAGTCGGACTCACAGAATTGAAGATCTTAGATGAACACGAACCGTTCTAAACTGTCATACCCAAGATTTATGAAAAAGAATATGTGGCGCCCTTATGGATCTCTTAAAACTTCCCTAAATATAATCGCTATTCTTACGATGAGCACGAACCTTTCTTAACTGTCATGTCCAAGATGTATGAAAAAGAATATATGGCATCCTAATGGATTTCTTATAACTTCTCCGAATATGATCGTGAGATGAGCATGAACCTGTAATACTCAACATGTATGAAGAGGATTGTATATTTAATGAGGGGCCAGCCAAGAAGATTTGATGTGAGATCTACTTGGGTAGCAAAAGTAAGCGCCTAATAGTTCAACAAACGACCGTTTTTGGACAATAATTCCGGCCAAGAAAAACTCTTGCTTACGCGCAGGGCAGCATTAACAATATCTAGGCCACAAGCAAGACTATGTAAGCCATTTGGGAAATCTGTTATTTTGCAGTAATTTGAACGGAGAACTCTGTCTCGTATGAAGAAATTATAGAGCCATGAGGTTCACTTTTTCATAGGTTAGGTTTTAGTAAATGTTGCTTTGCTTGCTTGCGTTTTTTTAAAATTTATTTTTGTCCTAACCACAAAGGACTAACAGAAGCTTATATTGATCGGGAATGCAATCATTTTTAATGCGCGTTATGCGGCAATTTAAAAACAAACAAAAATACACATATATATATATTCGATTATCAACCCAGTCCTTTATACTTGTACCAAACATTTTCGTTATTAAGAGAAAAAAAGAAAAAAACCATTTTTTATGGCATCGTGTGGCCGATGCTTTGCGTTTGTGTACAATTGCTATAGGATGACCCATAAAAGCATAGGTAGAAATATTTCCCGCCAAAAACCACAAATTTATTTCTTTTGACCAGATTTGTTCTCATTTAACTGCTTGGTATACAACGCGGACGTGTCGTTCCACCGATCTAACTCGTTTCCATTATCAACTTGCATGCAAGAACTTGCAATGTTTATGCAATATTTGAAGCCGACTTCTTAAATTTTATCGACCAGAAGAATGTCTAAACAGACAGACAGACCGACGTACATCCCTAGATCGTTTCGGAATATGTAACATTTATCAAATTTGTTTTGGTTGTTGCAAGCAATTTTATATAAAAAATAAAACTATGCTCTCCTTCAATCGTTTAATGTTTTATAAAGAAAAGGTCCGCTCTTAACCTTTTCACATTATTTACGGGTCGACCTAATACTATAGTCTTTAGAGAAAATGTTACACAATAGGAAGTAGAAAGTAGGTGAAAATTCGATAATAACACTAAAGTAAGTGACGATACAATTTACTGGTGAACGCGAACAAACATAGCACCTGCCTTTCAATAAACAAGAAATTTTACTGATGCTATGTGAATTTTAAAAAGAGAATAAAAATGCCCAAGAGACAATTCATAAAGGTTTCGTATTGTTCTAGCATGGAATGCAAGCTGAGAAGTGAAGAAATGTTGCCAAAGCAATAATAATAATAATAATAACAACAACAACAACAGCAACAATAAAATATGTAGGGCGGAGGGCATTCACTAACTGACCACCCGCACTACACCATGCTATAAGGGAAAATACTCAAAAAAGAAATCGCAGTTGTTTTCTTTCTTTTTCTTTTTCGTTTTCGTTTTGATTTCTTTTTTTTGGTGTTTTTTTTTTCACCTTTAAAGTTCAAAATAAAATATACAAATTGAATGTCAATTCGAGCAATAGTCAAAAAACTTTTTTTTAAAGTTCATTATCTATAATTAAATTTTAAGTAATGTAAGTTTACTTAACGAGAGAGAGAGAGAGAGAGAGAGAGAGAGAGAGAGAGAGAGGAGGAACGTCGAGGAAAAAATTTATTGCTCTAAGCATTTTTATTACAAGTCTTGGCCGAGTGAAATCCATTTTGTTGTCTTTCCTTTGCATTCGTCCGATATTACTTGACATTTATACTAAAGATTTTTCGATTTACACACAAATAACCAAAAAGTCTACTCTTCCGCCTTGAGATGTGTTATTATTACTATTATTAGTTCAGAGAGAATATAGCAGCAGCGCAGCAAAATAGAGTTCATTGTTCTTCTTACGGTACGTTACCGTAATGTACATTATATACAGCGACTTTTTTCCATATGAGTTGATTGCTTTTATATGCATGCATGTTGATGCCGATGTGTCTGTTTGTCTGTATGCGTGTGTGAGGGTATTTATGTTCGCGTAAAATTTGTTGAATTTATTTTTATATAGACACACATATATATGTATATGTATGTATGTAAGAGTTGCAACGATTGTGTGTCTTGACTTTGTTATGTTGTACATATGTGTTTCGCGAATGCTTCCCATTAAGAAATAATAAGTAAGAAAGAAGGTTAGACTTGCCTCACGTATATAACAAATCTTTGGTAGTACCCCCCTCCCTCCCCCCCTCTTATCATACTGTCATCCTAGATTGATATATATTTTATTAGCTAGGCGATCGAGACTATTGTTACATTGGCCTTGCGGAGGATGGTCTACTTGTCTAATCAAGACTATTCCCACATGCATTGGGCTCGCTGGGAACGGTCTACTCTTCTATTTAGGGGTCGCTCTCGTTTGTAGATTACAAATTGGTAGTTTTTGAGTCGCGCAGATAGATTTGACCCGTCGCCAAACTGATCCAGATATCTGTTTCTATTTCTGGGAATGCTCGGATCCCGATCATTTTCAACATAGTTAAGACACATCACCTATGCCCGGTTTCTATTTCAATAATTTAAGACCTGAAACTGTGTTCCTCTTCCGCCATTCATTAGCCTGATTTTGCGCCATCACCTTAAATTTCTCGGGAGTACGTACTTAACCTAAAGTTAAAACGGATTCCCAGATAAGGCTGAGGGATTTTTATAATCCCTATCATTCGATAGTGAGTACAAAACATTCGTAAGTTAAACTTGGGAAGTGATTACAAGAACAAGAAAAACATGTGAAGATTGCACGTTCCTGTTAATTGTGGTTATAGCGACATTCTTTCAAATTAAAATTGTTAATAAGACACATTCATTTACACAGCTCTGATGAATCAACTGAATGAATAACTAACTATTCAAGGTCATAGTTAATTGAACACAACGGATTAAACGGATTTTTGAAAATGTTTTTTTCACATTAATTACGAGATTACTTCGTCCATTTTAGCTAAGCTGAGAAAGACGGACGGACAAGCAACGACGAATTGATCCAAAATCTTAAGCCGATCGGAGAGTTAGCTCTATGAGCTATGACACTTTTTTTTGATTTATGACCACTCGTCCAGGAAATGTCCCCTATTCATGGTCGCAAAGAAGTCAGAAAGGAGAAAGAGATGAGGAAGCAGCCGCAGTGTAGTGATTGTGTGCACAATCGCTTTTACCGGCTGAGCACTAACTATAACTACGAGCAAAGTAAATCCTGACGCATAAAATGACGCGATTTGAACCCGCGAACACAGACTTAGTCGTCGCGGTTACTCGTGCGGATGTACTAAAAATACTGCCTGTAGCCAAACGAAAGATGAATTTGTTATGCCGATGATATTCTCGTTATCGGGTTATCGTCGTTATAAACAACAAACGGTAGTGCGAAGTATCAAATATCTTTTCTTTTCGTTGGCCTTTTCATGTTGCGCTTCTGTCCGTTTCTTTTCAATCTTCGCAAGAATGTACATATATTTCTATTTTTATTTATTTTTGCTTTGTTTTTCTTTCCTTTCCTTCATTTTCTTTAATGCATCTAAAATATAAATTGTCTCCAAAATAGAAGTCGACTGCACACAAATCCGCTTTTGCTCCTTCCTGCGTTATCCATAAAGTCGCCCTCTGTGAAGACTTGCATTCTATCATCATGTATAGTGGACATCCCCTGTGGAGTAGTTGATGATAAAATAAAAAAACAACAACAAACGGAAAGCATGGTTTATTCACTATGGCACCGCATTGAATTGCAAATTTGCATAACAAACGTGACACCAATGTTCATTTTGATTTCGTTTATGCAGGTAATCGCAGAAAAAAAAAATATGAAAAGAGAACGCGGAAATTATATCGTAACGACGAAGACCTGTTGAAAGGATAACAATCATAGCGTGAAATAGTAAAGATTGACACAGAACTTATGAACTTGGAACAACGGCTACAAATAGCGATCTCTATCTGAAACGAAAGCCATTCGCCGCTCATTTCTGCGCAGCATAAATGTTTTTACACCCTACACAACTTGTACAGATGTACACAACACCCAAAACGCCTTGAGATAAAGTCACCTTCTATTATACTGATCACTTTCTGAATCATTCACTGAACTCATTTAAACCTGTCTGTCCGCCTGTCCTTCTTGTTTCTCTGTGTTCAATTTGCAGGCAGCTCGCAATTTTTAAGATATTTCAATGAAATTTACTAAGCTGACGTGTTTTGGACCCAGGAACTTACACTGCCGAAAATGATTCGGATCGGATCACTTTTTCCATTACTTGTTATATGAATAACTCTAGGACGGTATAGTGGTGGCTTCAAAAATAAATTGAAAAGAGAAACACATGATGGGTGGCCTAAAAGTTACTGAAGCTATCACAAAAATAAGAAACGTTATCTTTAGAGCATTATTGGTTGTTAAATAATGACTGCTGTTCTTGTCGTAATTTTTGTATATATCTTGTAACTTTATGAGTGAACAATGCTTCGATATGTGCGTTCGACTTGTATTATAATTATGCGATATATGGTTTCAGTTCAGTATATTTCTGATGAAGTATGCTTGCTTTAGGTTAAACACTTATTTATTAAAGCACACGCACACACCTACCGGCCAGAAAATCTTAAGCTGCTGGTGAGAAATCTGGCACAAGGCTTGAAGGGCTTAAGATCGATCCATCTTTTATTATACAGGTCGACTCGGAAAATGATTCTAAGCCCGTCTGTCCCTCCGTCTGACGCCTGTCCATGTAACTTTGTGTTCAAGGTCGCAATTCTTGACATATTTTGATGAAATTTCGCACATCGATGTACTTTGATCCAAGTTTGAAGGCTGTTGAAAGTGCACTGTTGGATCAGCCCACTTTTTCGACCATTCCCCATATAATGTCCCATTCGGAAAAGCTGTCCTATTCGTAATTTTCCAAATTTCTCGATAAAAGTAGTAGTATTTAGACATTGCAAATTTGGAGCAATTTGTTTGGGGCAAGTTTTGTACAATGTTCCATATAACGAATTCACAAAATGGACAGACGGACGAACCAAACTTTCGTATGTATGTAAGAAAATATTTGTCGATATAATTGCTTGCTGTAGAGATATATTGAGCGTAAGTAGTGAAAACACCCAAAGGCTGCCTTCTAAAAGAATCCAATCAAATTTCTCCCATCACAGAAACTTTTCTCATTCATTTAACACATCTTCTATGAACTTATTGAGTGATCTGTTATATAGTAAATATATCTTAATAACCTAATCATAAAATTTTAAAAAAAAAATTCCCCCTTCGTTGTCGATCGTAACGAAATCCCTTAACTTCCCGCCTTGTTTTCTAACCCCTTGAATTCTTGCTTCTTCATTAATTTTCGGCAGTTTGACAGATTTGAGCAATGAAGTTCTGCTTCAAAAGAGAGTTCGTTTAGCCAGAAAAAAAGTTTTTTTTTGTTATATTTAGAATCTAACCATCCGGTTGTGAGGTGATCGATATCTTTTACTTTATTTGATAAAAGAGCGCTTTGAAGAAATGTCTTGAAAATTTCACCAGAGTCCTTCAATCGAAGCCTGATTATAAGTGATTTAATTTATTGCCTAGTGATCTGTTGCTAATCGAAAAATATCAACCTACATCCCCCTACGTATAAATATTTTTATAAACAAAAATATTTTTGCGTTGGTTTTAAATTGTTTGCAGACTAAACTATAAGCTGTTGCTTAACTACGCGTATTTCTTATGCGTATGTATCTGTGAAGTTGTGTGGGGTGCGTCCACACTCTAGACAAGTTAACTATCGTTAAAGTATAACAGAGGTTGCATTCTTTTTTTTTTTTTTCCTTTACATTTATATTCCTTTTCTACAACAGATTCTTCGCACATTCCATCGCTGCTGGCTTTTGCGTGCTAACAACACTCGCAATTTATTCATGTTGCATGACATGATTAAAATAGGAAAATAATCTTACAAAGGAATTTATAAACATTTCCAAACTCCATCTCAGAATAAATTTGCTACGGGGCAGTTGTCGTATATTAAACAATTATGCTGCGTACATGTGACCCATTTTATAACTGGCCTAATTAATAACTCCTCCCAGCTTAGATTCGATGAGTAAATTCCTGCAAGAATTTTAACCATATTTTTGAAATTAAAAAAAAAAAATAAATAAAGACACGTTTGTCTGTCACGATCGACCATTAAATACCCTACACTGCTTCGGCTGATAAAATTCATCATTTAGTTTAGTGAGAAATTACAAAAATTTTATCTTATTTCCACAAACGTGTACTTCTCTATAGGAGGCGTTATTTGGAGGCAAGCCCAAGACGATAAGAGATGTGGTCCGAAGCGAACAAAATCAATTTTTTGTGCATAAGACCTTTGTATTTTGCACCATAAAGACGCAATTTTCTACTTTTTTTACTTTTTCATGCGCTACACTCAGAGACGAGAGCTACATGGCTCAAATTTGGGACAGTCAATTTTTATATATACTTTTATATATGTATGAAATAATTTCCATAATAACATCGTATAAAAGGCTCGCTTTTCGTAGACGTGTTTATAAGAGAAGAGGTTCAAAGAATTCAAGACTCATCCCATCCATATTTCTCAAATCCATTGCGCTCAATGATTTTTGCCTAGAAATTTTGTAAATTGGTTTTTATTCATATAAAGAATTTTTCCAAAATATGGTACTCTGTAGGCAGCAATTATGGAAATGTATCTTCAATGGGATTCTTGTGCTTTATCTACCCAAATTTCGCCAAAAATATTTCAATAATTGTAAGTTGAAGACGAAAAAGCATAGATAACAATCAGATGGATAGACAGATGGACAGACGAACTTGAATGGATTCGGAATCGATCAGTCAGAAGTTATATGCGTTCGCGTATGCAACCACATTCTCTCGACCTCAAATAAGTTAAGATAATAAAACGTATTCATATACGCTGCTTTGATAACCGATAAAAATCACGCAAAATATAGCGTACAAAAAACAGATCAAAGGGTTTTATCTGATCTTTTCATTTAACTATAAACTAGTGAGCTCACGGGAAATTGCCCTAGCATAGAACAAGAAGTACTAAACATACAGGCCGTCTCCAAAAGTAAGTCTCAACATCTCCGCAAACAAAAGGAGGTCTGTAGGAATCTGTGTGGGTGTGTGCGACTGTTTATCATAAGAAGTCGCCACAGCTCGGAGGATACATCCACCGCTTTCTTGCGCCTACTACATCAAGAGAATTACCAAAACCGTGCTATTAAGCACAAAAGTAAATATTTTCTTCGAACGACCCCATATGCTAATCGTGTTACACGCCAACTTAAGAAAGCTATCAAAAATGGAAATTTTCTGAAAGTGCTATAGAAAAATCGAGAGACTTTATGTACTACAATATCGGATGCATTAGCGCAATATTCCATTGCTGAATGGCAGCAACATCATTAAAGTGTTGAATTTGCTTCAAAATCGATGTATTTGTGATAAAAAGCGCTAGTAATCTTTTATAGTAAGAATGCTATTTCTCTTCTGATGCGTTCATGGTTCAATGGCTTGATGGTATTCTTTAAATTATAGCATTTTTATCGCAAATCAAACGGCGAAGAATCTTGTAATATCGGCCCACGTCTCTTCTTCTTTCTTTCGCGTTAACCAAGATCCAAAAGTAAAGTCATTTAATTATAAATTTTTCTTTTTTGTGGTTACCTATAATAAATTAAAAACCGGCATACACAAATATAACTTTGTAGTAAATACAAAGAAAAAAATAAGAAAAAAACATGGACAACTCAATCAAGATCTGTCATGCATGCTAACATGCATTCGTTATTTATATAAAACGAAAAAAAAGAAAAAGAAATTTCAATAGCAGTTGATAGTAAACTGGTGGGTAAGCAGGTGTAAATAAAAAAAATAAATAAATAAAATACAATGCTCGAATTTGAAATAAAAATCAGCGGAGGTGGCTTTCGAAGTAGAACATGTTTTTAGAGAATAAATTATTTTAGATTATGTCAAGTTATCAATAAATTATGACGTAAGAAAAATTAAATGACAATTACTCACTGCGATGGATCTCCTAATGCTCTTGCATGCGTATATATATGCATGTAACAATTGAACAATTATTAATGGTAAATTTTTTATATTAAATTTCTATTAGAAAAACTATTTAACGTGAGGTAAAAATTAAAAGAGGATAAGATCTATTCCATGATAAAAACATAAAAAAAAAAATGAAAATAAAAAAAGAGGTCATAGAATGCTTTAAAATTCTTAAAGACACAAAAAATAAAAATAGTACATGAACAAAGTAAGCAATAAGTGGGAAATGTTAAGCGCAAGCCAAACCCCATGAAGTATGATATATGAAATTACTACGTGATGTACGCTTGTAGCTGTGGCAAACGGAAATTTATAAGATGAAGCTGAGTTGTAATCAATCCAGGGAGCAACTTTAGTATATATGTATATCAACACATTCACATAAGAAAACACAATAGGAAGTTCTCTTTCTCAAAATTCACGCTTGGCATTGCAGTTTTTATATACATATATACATATATACGTATATACGTATATACATATATATATATATATATATATATATATATATAACATACTTATGCGTCAACTTAAAAAAAGCATTGCAAACACAAAGGTATACGCAAACAAAACGATGCAGAAGAATTATAATTTTTTACACAAATCTACGAAGGCCTTCAGTAGAGGCATTTTTTCTTCTTTTTTTTTTGCTCACAAAACCGGCTGTTGTAGAAAATTTAAAGAAATCGTCTTTGCTTTCTTGCTGGTTTTTGCCTTATACATATTTTTATAATTTCTTTTTTTCCATAATTTACTTACCTTTGTACACCGAAAATTCTTCAATTCCTTTTTCTTCCTTTTTTTTTTTAGATATATATTTTTAATTTCTTTAGCGAGTTTTCTTTCAATTTTTTTTTACTTTTTTGCCGACACGAAATTGCTTTGCAGGATTTTCGCTCCTCTGCTTGTTCGTCGTTCTGCTTTTTCTCGTTACTTCGTAGGTTCTTTTTTTTTTTATTTCCTTAGATCCACAATAATTTTCAACGCTATGCTTCTACAAAATTTTGACAGAGATTAAAATGTTACGATGATGACAAAATCTTTTTCTATAATTGATCAGTAGTTTTTTCTAATAAATACGTTGCATATATAGATGTATTTTTTTTAAAATAAATTATCAGAATTTGCTTCGAATATAATGATTTTGTCCTGCTGCAAAAGAAAAACTGCGAAACAATCGACAACTATGCGCCGAACAGAGAGTAATACGAATTGATTAAGAAAAAAAGTTGGATTAAAATATTTTTTTAAACAATGTTGCCAACTTTCATAATTTCCATGCCGGATTTTTGACATTTGCAAGCTAAATAAATATTTAATAAAATGCAAAGAATTTTTTATTATTAATTTAGAAGGACATGCGTAAATAAATTTCTTAATCGTTGAAAAGTTTAATAACTTTATTGAAGAAATTGTCTTAAAAAAAAAAATTTTGTTATCGATATAAAAAGATGTGAAATTTTAATGAAAAATCAATAAACCTGGCAAATCCATGCTGTTCTATCCAGCTAACTGCAGAAAAATGAAAAAAATGAAGGAATTTTTAGAAGTGATAGTAATTAAATTAATAAAATAAAGAAGCAAAATCGAAACTGAATAATATTATCAATGAATGTACAAAAATTTAGATAATCGATTTATAATGAGTTTTTAGTGGCCATCGCATAATTTTTTATAAATCTTTTAAAATGTGTGCCGTGAAACAGCAAAGTCTTTAAAAAGTATTTATCTTTGCTTTGTGCTTACGAATTCTTTCATTACCTTTTTACGCCTTTTTACATCGCTTCATATCCAAGTCAGCAGTTTCCAAATTTGATGCCTAACTTTTAAATATACTATCCCTTACACGTATATTTTAGTATACAATTTTTTGGAAGTATAAAATTTCGGTAGTATAATTTTTTGGTAGTATAAAATTTTTGGTGGTATAAAGTCTTGGTAGTATATACCATATCGTGTCGAAAGAACTTATATTGGTTTGGCAGCGACCCACCCACAGACGGGAGACGCCACATCTGGTGAGTACGTTGGGTGTGACAGAACTTCCCATTCCACCTGAAACAGTGTATCCTGCATCATGATAAGCCTCTGAACGTGTTTGGTGGGCTTCTGCAGCAGATTTCTTCAAGTAAACAACAATAGTAATGATTTTGGAAGAAGAAGAATTTTGAGCGCTCCATGAGTACTGTTGGCGAACGGTAAATAAATCAATAATACTAAATGGAAAACAGTTATTTTATGTAGAGGAAGGTTGAAACTATCGAATTCAACCGTTATGTACACATTTCTTTATCATTTTTGCGTGCAGAAGTCGCTGATTAAAATTTTTGCAAACATCTAATATAAAGTCAAAAATTTAAAGTATATAAATTTTTCGAATGCATTTGATTTTTAATTTTGATGATTTGTCTATGTGTATATATGTAGTTTATTTGACTTCCGGGGCTTCTGTATCGGCTTCATTGTCTAGAAGATAATCATATACCTCGGACATGAAATAAAGTCAAAATTAGTTGTAATTGTGTCTTACGACCGTTCTTTAGTGTGTTGTACGAAAACGATCGCAATTTATTCGTCTTGTTATATGAGCTCGTCTCACTTATTGACTATTGACTATTGGAGATTACAAACCAAGAAATTGTAATAACAATGTAGTTAGCCATTACTCCCACTTAACATGAGTTTATTTCTATAACGTCGTAGCTCCGCTTTTATTTATTCAATTTATTGTAGAGAACCATTCCCTTAATTGCACTATTGCATCATAGGAGGTGGAGGTTTTATTCATACCGCAAAAAGTTCAAATTTATATGTTTTTCTCATAAATGTGAGATGGAGGTTTTATTTATACCGCAAAAAGGTCAAATTTGTATGTTCTTCTCAAAATCATTTTGTGGAACTCAGCCGTTTTTGTGGAACTCAGCCGCTTTTGCGGACTGGCGGCTAGCTTGTATAGTGCTGGCAACACCGTAGAAAATTTATTCATGGATAAATCATCAATACAGTATCGCTTATGAAAAAACGCACACAGAGACTAATTCAAATTTATCCAATGCATTCTTTACTGCATGTTGCTTTATACTTAAAGTTCGTCTTCGAAGTCTAAGGCAGTGTTCTTGCTTTTTGTCTCTAATAGTTATCAATTTATGTTTGCGTTGTACGATTAGAGGGGTTAGCGAATATTGTATTTCGCAACAGCTGGCAAGCAACGTTGTCGAATTGGATATAATCGTTTTGTTTGCCTTCTTCATTATATTGCAGTACTTGCAATATTTGATTCATAAAAGCTCAGCTTTAAAATCCTCAGCCTAAGATTAAACAGTTTTCCAAATATAGTAGGATTTGGAATGGTAAAATTAAAATGGAATAAATTGTTTCTACTCTCGGCAAGGTTTAGGGGTCAATAGTTTGTGAAATTATTTTAGCCGACTAACGTTAATGTTTAAAATAAAACAATAAACAATTTCTATTAGACCAAGATGGAGCGCTAATTCTATTAAACCAAGACGGAGCCCTAATTCTATTAAAACAAAAATTTCATATTGCATATACACACAAACAATTTCTATTAGACTAAGATGGAGCGCTAATTTTATTAAACCAAAACTGAGCCTCAGTTCTATTAAAACAAAAATTTCATATTGCATGTACGCACAAACAAATTATTTTATTTATTATGATTAAATATAATATTATTAACTAAATCAAACAATAAATAATAACTATTAAATGTAAAATTTAAAATTAATTCTATATTTTTTTTAAAAACAATCAAATAATCAGTAAACTTAGTTTTAATATGTTTATTTGATTAATAAATGTTTACATAGTAAATAATCTATATTTTTATATTATATCAAAATAAATATTTAATTAAACTATAATTTTACTTTTTAAAGAACAAATTTAATTAATTAAAAAAACATATTTATCGAAATTAATAATAATTTAAAAACAATATATATTTTGTTAATTAGGCATTTTGTTAGTAAATCGTTAGCATATGGGCTGATAACCCGAATCCACTGAATTCGTATAGAATATAACTCCTATGTTCACACAAAATGTTAAATTTCAAATATTGTACTTGTTGTGAAAATTAAAGAAGGCACCTTGCATCTAACAAAAGCTTCCTTGCTAGCTTTCTATAAAATACATATTTGGTGCATTAAATATATAAATATTTATAAGTAATACAGTATACGTCGACTATGGATCGGAAGAATGAAATGAATATACGTATTCCAAGGTTGGGAAACCGATAATTTTCGGTACAAACCGATTTACCAAAATATGAATGGTCTTGAACACAAAAAACGATATCTAGTATATGGTATATACAAGTATCAGAAGCGTTCTTTTATGCATTACTTTACTGCTTTTGTAGATTTTCACTATCTGGAGTTTAATAATTTTGCTATTCCCGCTGGTACAACCTCAAAGACAATTTCCGAATTGGGACTCCAACTTTGCCAACGCGAGTAAATGGAAGAAAAAGAGGATTTTCAAAAATCCGAAAATATAAGTAGATTTTTTATCTTCTGCGCCCGATATTCGAGTTGGTTTTATGAATGTTTTTGGACTTATTTATTCTTCAGCAGTAGTACCTACTAAGTCTTCGTCAGGCTGTAAAAAAAGAAGCATCTTATAAGTATTCTTACTTTTCATTTCTCTTTAAATAAGTGGTAGCAAACTTAAAAGACGATATCTCGTGAGATTTTTTGATTTTGGAAAATATTTTTCTCTGAAGGTTTATTTACAATTCTTAGATCAATTACTGCTTACAACAAAAACCTTTTTTTTTTATAACATAAATCTTATTTACAAACAATAAAAACGTAATGTATACCATCCTTTATAGTACGTAAAAGCTAATAAATGCACATTGACTACATCGGCCATTCATTTCAATTCGAGATTTGAATCTCTTCACTCCGTCAGTTTTTCTACATACGGAACACACCGAATTTCGTACCGCAACCAGGATTGTTAAGGGCGGCTTTCAAGCTTAAACCCAATACTTGACGGGTGTCTGCTGGATCAATAATTCCATCATCCCAAAGGCGTGCGGTACTGAAATAATGTAGACGAAAAAAATAAATAAATAAATGTAAATTTAATAAAATAATAATAAATAAATATAAAGAAGACTTGAATTTTCTTTTCTACAACAAGCTATTTGCACATGGGACGGAATTTCTTCCCATTTATAAAGAATTTATTTAAATGGTTGCGGAGGAAAGAAGATAAGGAAAAGATATCGAACAAACAAAATGACACATGCACTTGCTCGGTTTTCGAATTTTTTTTAGATGCTGAACATATATATATATATATTATATATTGTCTACAAATATGGCTACAGTTAAGCTGGGTCAATTTTTATATTATTTGGGAAAATTCGTTGTCAAGTTATTATGAAAGCTTCGCAGCTGCCAATAAGTTTGCTAAACGAAGCAAGCAAATATCAACGTGTCCGTCTGCTGGACATTGGAAGTTCCGAGATCGTGCTTGGTCCGAAAAAGAAAACGTGTCAATCTAATTGCCAATGCTCAAGACGATCGCGGAAACGGTTATCGGTTGTCGCAGTTAAGCCAAAAAGATTTGAATATGGGGGCATGGAATTGCACTCAGTCCAAGAGTACATATGCTTTACGAGTAGTCTAAATTCATATCGATCGAAATTCCAGGTCCATTCCATCTGTTTAGAAAGTAACAATTTTTCCGTCGCTTTTGTGGAAATTGTAAAGTTTTTCTCACTCGGAACGCATTTGTAAATCGTCTCCGGTAATTGTCTGTTGTAAGTAAACAAGACTGTTTCGGAGCGTCCTTATAAACAAAAAATTACTTATTTTGAAATATGATCTTTTGAGTTTAATCAGAACAACAACAAACAAATGAAACAACGAAACTTACCTGTAATAAGGAGAACCCTCTTTTTCGAAAGTCTCTATAATGGGAGCCTTGAGTTTATTGGCTTCTGCTTCGGTGAATTCTCTTCCGGCTCTCTTACGCTGGTCGGCCGTAATTTGCGCTAGAACATTGGCAGCTTGCACCCCACCCATTACGGAAATACGAGAATTTGGCCACATATATAAAAATCTCGGAGAGTAGGCCCGACCGCACATACCTTGATTGCAACAAATTAGGAAAGTCATGAAACAAACTACAAAAAAAAACAAAACCACCCACCGTAGTTGCCAGCCCCATAGGAACCGCCAATAATTACAGTGAATTTTGGAACATTTGCCGTAGCCACTGCTGTAACCATTTTGGCTCCGTTTTTAGCAATGCCTTGGGCTTCTGCCTCTCGACCTACCATGAAACCAGTAATATTTTGTAAAAATATCAATGGTATGTTACGTTGGCAACACAATTGTATAAAATGGGCCCCTTTCAAAGCGCTTTCCGAGAACAGTACCCCATTGTTACCAACAATGCCAACGTGATGACCGTAAAGCTGCGCAAAACCACATACCAAAGTGTCACCATAAAGCTTTTTGAATTCCGTAAAACGGCTGCCATCTACCAATCGGGCAATAACTTCGCGAACATCGAAACTCTTTGTCAAATTCGGACCGACAATACCGTACAAATCTTTAGGATCATATCTTGGCTCTTCGATTGGTCGAAAATCACTGCTCTGAGCCATTTTAATAGTTTCTTTGCTGGAGTACATTAAATGATTATTATAGGCATTGGTTGCTGCCATGTTCAAATTGCTAACAACTTGTCGCGCCAAAAAGAGTGCATGTTCGTCATCGACAGCGTAATGATCAGTAACACCCGATGTTTTGCAATGCAAATCAGCTCCACCCAAATCCTCAGCTGACACTTCTTCACCAGTCGCAGCTTTTACTAAAGGAGGACCAGCCAAAAAAATAGTACCCTGTCGTTTCACTATAATGCTTTCATCAGCCATAGCAGGTACATACGCTCCTCCCGCAGTACAACTCCCAAGTACGACGGCTATTTGCGGTATACCTAAGGCTGACATGTTTGCTTGATTATAAAAAATGCGACCAAAATGCAATTTATCCGGAAACACTTCCGCTTGACGTGGTAAGTTAGCGCCACCAGAGTCAACCAAATAAATGCATGGCAAACGATTTTCCTGCGCTACTTCCTGAGCTCGTATATGCTTCTTAACCGTGATAGGATAATAAGAACCACCTTTAACCGTAGCGTCGTTAGCTACAATAAGACATTCAGTTCTAAAAATAATTGGAATAATTAAAAACAGCTTTATTTCTTAATCGATATGAAAAATTCACCCACTGACACGTCCTACGCCAGTAATAATGCCACCAGAATTGACTACTTCATCTCCGTACAACTGATAACCTGCCAAAGTGCTTAGCTCAAGAAAAGCTGAACCTTTATCCAAAAGTTTATTTATACGTTCGCGAGCTAAAAGTTTGCCACGTGAAGTATGACGTTCTATAGCTTTATCTCCACCCCCTGACAAAACTTGTTTAGTAATACCGCGAAGCTCTGTGATTAATTTCGACATTTCGGATGCATTTTCCTAAGCAAACGTAAAAACAAATGAATGTGATCTGTCCGAAAAAGGTGGATTTCTAGCTCTTTTTTTTGCAAAATAAGGTCAAATGCCAAAAATTTTAGTGGCGGAAATTTCGTTACTTGTTTATCGCAAACATATAGTCATAAAAGTTTTCAAATTTCTTAAGTAAAAACTTAGTTCACTGCGATATTGAAACAGATTATTAGCTAACATGATTCGTTGAACACGTATCGGAGAAGCGATAAGGCACTCGGATGATTTGAAGATAACACATCATTAACAATAATCTTTATTCGATATAAGAGATATTAGAAATGTATATAAAATTTATGGAGCGGACATTTGTTCCCAATTTTCTGCCTTTTCTCCAAAATTATGCAATTAATTTCAAGTAAAACTTACTTTGAATTCATCGGAATTCGCATCCACTGAAGTAGATAATACATCGGCTTCTCCTACATGTATTAAACGGATATTATTGGTCCAATTCTTGTTTAGCAATTTTGCCTGCAGTAAGCTCCTTAATTTCAGCATAATTTTTGTTAAAAGTTAATTTAAATTGAAAATAATGAGTTTATTGTAAAAAAAAAAAACACGGTAAGCACGATCTACTTCTTCTTCTTTATTTATTTTATGGAGTGATCTTGATAAAGCAAGATTTACATAAAATTGTAGCAACTGTAAAAATGCTAGACAAAAATGCATCTCTGTAGATAATTTTTTTGTTAATGCTGAACATACTCTGCGACTTGCATAGTTTTTAGCACATCTGTGTTTGTATCGATTATTGCTGGACGGGCATTTTTTTGGCCAAGCTAAATAAAACTAAATTCTAAGTGAAAAAATGTTGACCAAAACTAATTTGCTGTTAGCGCGTAATCTAACAAAGTCCATGGTGAGGTTTCATGGTCACGGTGGCATACCTGGTGAGGTAAGATCAAAGATTTCGATGCCGTGGTAGCTGACGTATGATTACATAATTTTTAACGAAACATTTTCAATATTTTCAGAACATACCTTTCAGTCTGCAAAACCGTTATCGCATAACTGCTGTTTTTACTGTATTCACTATGTTGGGTTTCGGTTCACCTTTCCTGATCGTCAGACATCAATTGCTGAAGAAGTAATCAACAACATCACTAAAAGGTTAATATATTTATAAAAGACAAGGATCAAATAAGTTGATCTAATAGTGTCCTTTCTCTTGGTAAAAGTACCCATTAGACATGTTTACTTATATCGTAGAAAAAACTCTTAAAAAAGAAATTCTGCTATGTATGTTTCAAAGCGTAGATACATAGGTTATGCCAGGCCTGACCGAATTACCAAATTAACTTTACGAAAACTTGCTTATATTTGAAATCTTTAAGTAATCCTTGAATTCTTTTGCAGATAATGTAAACTGGTTTAAAGATAATGTCACAAAATCCAGTAATGCCGAGTGGTTGCTGTAAATCGGATTAGGCCTTAAGTAGCAAAGTGTATATGCAACAAAAATAAGAAAATTATAAATAGGAAAAAAAAACACTTGTTTCATTTCAAAGTTTTTTAATCAGAGCAAACATTGCTTGAAATTTTTGGGGAAAATTAAGAGATTTTGTGAACTTTCATTTGAGAAAGCAAAACGCTTATATTCGTATATAAGAAATACAGAACATAAAAATTTGAGATAAATTTTGACCAATATGTTGGGTTTGACTCGGCAATTAAATCGTTCCTTCGCTCATAATTTTGCTAAGAAACACATGGTGCGGTATTATCGCGGAGGATATCCAGGTTGCGTAAGTATATTTACAAGTTTTCATCGCTAATTGATCAACAATGGATCTCTTTTTCACTATTAGAATCTCCCCTTTAGATTGGATAATCCTGTGAGATTTACTATCTTGTTTACAATATTTGGCGTTACGGGCTTCGGAGCGTCTTGGATAGTAATAATGCACCAAATGTTGCGTCCTTATGACTACGATTAATATTGAAACTAATTTTAACCATAATTTATTTTCTTGGGAAAATAAATCCAAGATTTTTTAATACCTATCCTGATGCAAGATTGTGTGCGCTTTCACTGTAGAATATATTTTAAAACAAAGAATTCTTGGTTCCATAATTTAGATGTAACGAAGTTTTCTAATTGCAATCGAGATATCAATTTCTGCTGGATCCATGTAAAGAAGAAACAAGCACTTGTTTTTTTCTCAATTTATTTAAAGGCCAATTCGCTAAATTATAAACTAACAACTTTGTTCGAATAATAAGAAAACTTAAACATTAAATTACCTCTAAAAATGCATTAAATCGATTCATATAATAATATATAATACAATATTTATATATAAGTTGGAGTGTTTTTGTCATCATCTTTAATTAAGTTTAATTATTTGTGCCTGCTATAAGACAAATCTTGATTTAATATATGACAAACTCGTTCTTTCGACATGTTCATAGCTTCTGCTATCTCTCTGATCTTAACTCTACGACCGTCCAAAATCATTCGATGAACTTTAGCTTTATTTTCGTCAGTCGTCGCAGTTTTTGGCCGTCCCGAGCGATCATCGTCACTCAAGCTTGTACGACCACGTTTGAATTCAGCCACCCAAAACTTCACCGTTGTGAATGACGGTGCCGAGTCTCCGTACACAGCATTCAACTCTGCTTTAATTTTGGTAGGCGTATTACCTTTCAAAAACAAATATTTAATAACAGCCCGGTACTCAATTTTTTCCATTTTCACAAAAACACTCACATCAACTCACTCAAACAGTTGCCGAACAACAACTGCGACTCCCAAAATGGCTGAAATCTTAACGAGTACCTATCAACATATGTACAAACGTATATCATAACTGCTGCCATCTTTATGCTTAGGTTGGAAACTTTTCAGACCACCTACGCACTAGCCAAAACATGAGATTCACAGAAAAGTATGCAAAAAAGTATTTTTCTTATAATAAGACAAAGTTCAGGTTATTGCAATTGTGTGCTGGTTTTAAATTAAATGCGTCCTCGTGAAAAAAAATTACGTCAAAAATTGCATTTATATACATCGCTAAATACTCTCTTCTTGACTTTGTCTCTTCTGTACACAATATACGTATTAACTTTAACAATTTCAGAGTTGCATTCTCGAAGATTTGTTTTTAGAAAGACTCGTTGGGATATATATGTATATGTAATTATTCTTTTTTCTTTGAAATTCTTTGGTTTGCTTGGACACCTCAGCTCACAATTTTTTTGTCTAATTGAAATTCTTATCAATTCTTATAGGACACAAATGAAAAACCCACGTATGAAAAATTTTGCTTTGCCCACCAGATATGTATATTCAAAAGAAGCAACAAATATCCATCAAGAACTGGACAATTTTTTTTAAACACAGATTGTGCATTTATATTTATTATTCTCGGCCATCATAAGTGTATCAAGTAAACAAAAAGGGACATTAGATAGAGAAGATAGTCGTTCATCGCGAGAACTTGTCACACAAGAAAATCAAATGCAGTTTTAACTAATCTTCTTTATGAAAAGTGATGAGAGAGCAAATTGAAATATTCAATTCCATTCTTTTATAGTATTTTTCAGTAGTAACAGGGTTGCTGTTAAAGTGCTCTAAAATTTTCGTCAATTCATATCTTTTCTTAACTAAATGCGACGCTGTCGGCAGCTGTGGCTGCTGATACGAATAAAGCTGTTGCAGGAAAATGGGAAAAATGGTTTAACTTGAATAATTCTCAATCGCAGCGAGTTGGTTAACATGAATAACCCTAAATCGCAGTGAACGTAACCCTCAAACGTTGCGAATTGGCGATGTGAAGAAAAGCAGCCATGTTGTGAGTTACGTTTAGTCAAGATCCGGTCAGCTGCGTTGCAAGACGTTTTATATATATATTTCCCTTGAGAGCTAGTATTTTTATGTGTGATGATGATGAAGTGTTTAAATATGGTCTTTGTGCGCGTATAATTGTATATAATTATCAAAACACAAAATTTTGTTTTATTACAGTATACAAAAATATAATAATTAAAATTTCCGTCGGAAAAACGGCATGCAGTCGTATATAGTGCGAGAATTGAAAAAAAAAAAAAAAACTATTGTAGCATAGTAGAAAATTTGGCAGTGTATAATACAAAGAAAATGAGTATATACCTGCCCGTCAATATGTGTATGAAAGGTGTTGCTTAACACACAAAATGGCGAAACTGTATGAAAAAATTCAAGTGCATTAAGAACATTTTGATTTATAACGGAGAATTCATATTCTCGCGTTGGACAATTAAAGTAAAATTGTAAAAGTTAATAAAGCACAAAAACAGATTGTGGACATTTCTTGATTGTTAAAATAGATTTTTTGAATTCACGCCACGAGTTAAGGCGACCATAATATAACAACAAAAAAGATTGCCTAGTAATGACGTAGATGGTTCATGTTTATCTCCCGCGTCGGCCTGGCACTTTTTTATTACTTATTTTTTTACACTGAAATTTATTGCAAAAGTGAAATTCAAAAAGTGCGGTTGTAACTATTTGCGAACAAGGTGTCTTACGGAAAAGTAGTTGGAGTAGTATCCCTTACTCGATAATGCGGTAAGTTTTAAAAAAATTTTTATCAGAAACCGAATAAGTTTTGATAAAGCTAACGCAGATCAACTTTTATAGAGTATATTCATATACAGGTATATAAAGAAAATTTGCGTTTCTTAACCTCACTTTTTGTCTGTTTTTTTACTATATGCCTCTTGATAAAGAGCTGGGCTGGTTAGCTAGCTACGCATATTAAAGAAAAAAAAAGAAGAGAAAAAACGGAATCTGCTCTACAGATATTTACATTTGAAAATAATTTAGTTGCTCATCCTAAATAAATGTTTTTAATTGTTATTGTCTAAGCGCTGATCTCTTATTTTGTTTTATTTTATTTTTTCCGCTTTTGAGGTTAAGATTTTTAATTTAGCGTAATGAAAATTATCAATACACAATTAAAATAAGAAAAACAACAACCATCTTAACGCTGAAATAGGCAAGCGCTGTTTTTTTCAACCACACACAATAAATACGACGGTGTTTTAGGAGACGTGACCTCTTTTTCTTTTTTTTTCTCCTATGGTTAGATATTTGCTTTATTGTACATATGAAGGTGTATAGTTTTTTGCTTATCGCAAAACGTCGTCTTATTCGCTCTTTTTTTCTATTTTTTTTTAAAAAGTTCAGTAACATTCTTTTCTAAATTTTTTTAATATTCTATTCTCCACACATTGAAAAAAGAAGAAAAAAAAGTTTCCTCAAAATAATTTTTCACATGTCATTAGAAAAAAAAGTAATAAACAATGTGTAATGGTGTGAGAGAAAAGTTGCTATTACACATCTACAAACGTGCACACAACCACTTTTTTGATACGCTATCTCTTTTACACTAACGCATTTTAAAGCTGCTCTTTGTTTCCTTTTTTACATGGTGTTCGGTTTTATCATTTTCGTACTCTATTTTGTTTTTATAATTAACGTGAAGACGACAGAGCTGCCAATCGTGTTGATATTGTGGTTTTCCGAAAATAAAAATTTGCTTTTTATAGAATTATGGAATATATATTTATTTTTTTTAATAAATTTTTTGACAATTATAAAAAAAGATCAAGAAGCGTTGGAATTGTTGCATGAATATAAAATACTTGTTACACATATATGTATCAAGAAATCATATATTATGCTCTTCGTTATCGTTAGGCTTTTTATGCCCTACAGTAAGCTATAGTACAAAAGTATATTAAATAGTGCGGATGTACGCAACATTCACAGGCTTGAGAAAGACCCATGTTTTAATATATACGTGTTAAGCTTGTTTATCTGTCTTGTTTCTTTGTGTCCAATCGACTGATCGTTATTTTTGACATATTTTTATGAAATTTGATACACAGAAATATTTTGTCACAAGAATGAATGCTATTGAAAATGCTGCGGACCATATTACTTTTTCGTTCCATTTCCCATATAACACCTTATTTTGATAAGTCCTTTTATCTATGAATAAATGTATTAAGCCAAGTGGTGTAGGGTCTTTAATTATGAATCGTGCCCCACTATAGTGCTTTTAAGTGTTATTTAAACAAAACTTTTGTGATTTTAATTAACTATTTCGTTGTTGTTAAAACCAATTCAAGCGAAATAGGGAAACTACATGTGTCTTTGCCCAAATTCTCCAATAGAAAAAAATAAAATGCTTAATATATAAATGTTTTTACAATCTTTTAAATATATTCCGTATGATTTCTCAACAAAATTTCTCGATACCTCTATAATTACTTTTCCATTTCCTCTTTGGGAGCCTAAGGATATTAAAAATAAACATAAACATATAAAAATTGATCCTTACATTTCGGTCAAAGGCATCCACATTAAAAGTAAAGACATTTCCTTAAAATGCTCTCCAAATTTCCGTAGCTTTTTCTATTCATAGATTTATTTGATATTAATGACCTTTTCGATGGACGTTTTGAATGTTATTGTGGTTCGTGGCGGACGATTAGGATTCGCTTTAAGGCAAAAAAAAAGTTTTCTTGTTTGTTTTGTTTACTTTGCATTGCACGCACACAATTACGAAAATACACATACACAATTTGCGGTAAAAATTATGTAAGCAAATCCAACTTCGCAGATATGTTTGTATAAACTAAACAGTCACACAAATAACACAATAACAATACTACGTTTAATTAGTTTAGAAAAGAGATAGAAAGAAAAGTTTCTCTTATCATCAATATTGAGCGAAACTGTTAACTTAGGATGAAGGGAATATGATAAAATGGAGCATTCGGGGAAGGGAAATACATTTTAATTTATCTATTCTATGTTTATTAATAAAAAAACAAATTTTATATTTATTTATTTTCGCTAAACTTTCCGAAACCTAGCTGATGTTCTTGTTGCATACTCCGGTACACTGTATTTTTAATTACGATTGGTATGTAGCCGTAGCCGCTCTATCGAGAATATACTTTATCACTTCTATCTGTCTGATCATCATTGAGTTTATACATGTTGGAGAGAACATTCTTTGAGTGATCGCCCAATGACAACAAGGGGATGATTTTTTTTAGATACTTAGCAGGGCCTGTAATCTTGAATGAATTTATTAATTAAGGGATATATTCTAGCATTGAAAAGAAAACTTTATGTACTCTTGTTATAGTTGTTTTGATGTTGTATCAAATTTGGAAAAAATTCGTATGAGTTGAGTGAAAAAGATTCAGTGAAGAAACCGTTGTGATATCAATTTTATAATAAAACAGAGTCGTTAAGGGGTCCGCAAGCCAAAGAGAAAAAGTGTATGGCGACATGTGGCGTCTCTGTGATGTTGCTCAGAATACGACTATAAATCTAGAGATCCCACTATTTATTTTAGGACGATGCCTTGTAATGTTAAAATATAATTTTTTTTATTATAAAATAATGTATTAGCTCAAAATTTTTTTTTTGTAGCGGCTGGCACGTAAAATTCGTTATCTACTAATAATTGTTATCCTACTTGTTAAAATTATGGATTTAATGCGTTGACGCTTCAGTCTAGAAAAGCGTGATTGGCCATTACTTCTTACTTCTTACATCTTATCATACCATGGCTGAAAGATAGTTTTCGTTTAATTATCCAATTCTCTTTAGTAGATTCGGCATATGGAGAATTTACTTTATTAACAGTTAACATGGATATTTATACGTGCGTATACTTTCGCCCATCAAACCAGCTAGCTCACTTTTCAATCCAATCATGCGCTTTTTAGTTTTGAACTTTGATATTTTTTTCCTTTTTTGTTTTTGTTTTTGTTGGAACCTTTTCTCAAATACTGTTTCATACAAAGTGTTACAATTTTAAACACATATTATGTTTACTCTGTCTCTCTCTCCCTCTCTTTAACCATGACAACTTGTCTTGTCTTAATAGTATTCGGATATGCATAATATTTGTTTGTCTTTTCCCACCCTCTTATTATATTTACTTGTTAGCACCCACTAACTTACTGCGGTAAGCGTTAGTGCTTTGTAATCATAAAATCCATGTAAAAACATGTACATATCTACTTCTCCTCACTTAATCATTGTGCTTGTTGGTCGTTATTCTTCCATTTTTCATCTCTCTCCTTTAAATAAAATCAATAAATGTATTTAGTGTCTTGTTGTTTCATTTTTATAATTTATTTTATTTAGTTCACATGCATATCACATTGTATTGTTGTACTCTTGCTCTTCTAAAGCAACTTATTATATCCATTCTCCTTCCGCCCCTCTTTCCTCATCATTTAACTTATTCCGGTTTGTTGTTTTCTTTTTATTCTCTGTAATGCACTTTTATAGAAATAATTTTATCTGTTGGGCTTTTTGGATATATATATATATATATATTTGGTTGTGTGTATGGTGTATAATATTTATTTAGTGTACACTCACCGCCTGTCTATCTAAAATTTGTGCAATTTAAACATTTCATTACCGCATTCCGCAACAGTTTTTTACGCCATTCACATTTTTCGTGTGCTTTTTTATCTTTACGGTTTTTTCTATTTTCAATACTATAATAAAAACTTAAAAATTTTCCTAAAGCCCATCAGTGTTTATAAGTTTTCAACGTCATCACTTAAGTAAATCTTTGATAAATATTTTAATTTTTTTTTTTTTTCATTCTGTGTACGTTGCACTGATAAGCATTTTATAGAAATCCTTTAAAAAATTTTTGGAATATTTATAATGCATTTGTGCAATGGGCGCAATAAATGAGGGAGAGAAGCGTTTCGGTCGGAAAATTAAGTACTGCCACGCGTAGAAAGGATAAATAAACTTTTCTATATTTTTACTGATAATCTTTCACTATTTTCACGGTAGATATGAACAGAGTTGCCATGTTTTAAATCGCACTATTCGCAAGGGGAGTAATATATAAGTAGGATACGAATAATTTTATATATAAATGAAAACATATTATCATAAATGAAACTAATTAGGCGAAAATTTGCTTATTAGGTGAATTACATTATGTTTTACAAAATTTTGTACTGAATAGAAAAGCGTAAATTTAAAATATTTAGCGTAAATAGCACGACTGATTTAACCACATTTATCGTCCATGAATAGAAATTACAAAATTATCGCTTTCTTAAAGTTTTCATTTTCACTTGTCATAATAGACGAAAAAAAAAAAAGAATTATATTCCTTGATTTAGTGCTGTAAAGTTTTCTTTAAAGAAGGTTTTCTTAAAAATGCTCCTTTTTTGTGGAAAATCCTTCAGCGGAATAGACACTCAAGGAGCAAAGAAAGGTCTACATAAGGTTCTGATATTGCTACCCAATTTAAAGGATGTTTCAGATGGATAATGCAATATACAATTATTTTCCCAATGCTAAATATTTTTAATAAAAACTAAACTATATTCAGTTTAAACCAATTCAGTTTGGTGGAGGAGATCTCTTGTCTGCTATTATAGCACGGTTTCGTGACTAAAGAGAATGTGTTTAATTCACAAAGATATAATAGGAGATTGTGTCAGTGAAAGATAGGATAATGTATTACATGACATTATACAAGCAAGATTATAACAATTTCCACGCATACTTAACGAGCTTGAGGAACAAGATTAATAACATTTCCGGGAAAATCGCTCATTTTACAAATAATTAACACCAAAGAGTGGCTTTTAAGTCTTCCATTTTTTTTTTTTTTAATTGTGGTCGCAATGGCACTCAGTTCTAAACACTATTTTGAGATTACACTGTAATTGCGTTTGTATGGGTAATTAACCAAAAATTATACAATTTTGTTTGTTATGATTAAACAGACCGATAAGAAATGTGACCTATATGCCCACTCAAACACTTTTTGCAAAAATCTTTAAGGAAAAAATTTTCGTTTTTCTGCAATATTTGAATGAAAGAAGAGAAATGGGTTTCCTCTGAAGTTTTTAATGTTGTCTACTGAGGTAATATAAATAATGGCCTTTCAATAGCAGGTTAATTGTGAACGTCGAAACGAAAATTCGAGAAAAACCTTATCATGGTTTATTCATTTAGTGAATTAATACGAGAGCTATAGAGCGCTAAATTTGAGCTTAAGTAATGCTAAACTGGGAGATGCGGAAAATGTGTTACATTGTAGTGTCTGCATAGGATATATAAGAAAATGTACCATATATGTGCTTTGTATCTGATGGACAAAAAAGTTCCTAATAGTCCATACGGGGACACAAAATGTTTACACAATTCTGCGAAGGCTCTGAGACATTTGCATCACAAGCTATTAATGACATTGTAATAAATCAATCAAAATTTCAACACTAAGTAAGGAAAAGTAAATATTTATACTATATGTCACTTGTGACGCGGCATATGTAATGTTCAAAAAACTTAAGAATCAAGATTGTTATATCGATCGATTCTCAATGAATTGAAGCTTGTCTCTCTGGTCAACTAAAACATTGCGTGGCGTTTTCTTTACAACAACTTCCAAACCTTAGAGCTAGTATGATCCCAACATCGTACTACTGCTTTCAGCATCTTCGGTGTCCTTACGATCCTATTAAAATCAGCAAACCATTGACACTCGTCGTCTTTGACGATGAGGAATGCTAGTTCGAACAGTATTTTTTGATATTAGAAAACAATATGCAACCAACACACGAAAATTCCGACTTTCCAGTTTTTTGAAAATAACAGAATTTGCATCACGGGAAAGAAATAAATAACTGTTCGCAATTTCATGAAAATTTCATTTTCCCCTTCTTATGCGAGCCAGCAAATCAACAGCAGATGAGTGAGTTGAATAAAATTCAAGAGACATGGTTTAAAAGTTGGCTGCCTCCAAATATAATATAAAGTGTTTGTCAGAGAACATTGCGTGTCACTCCCGGTAAATACTGGCCAACGTGAAATGTGTAAATTTTCCGTCAAACTTTTTTTCTACGTTATTCAGCGAATATCCCCTATAGGTGCGGTGCGGGTACAGAAAGGGATTTAGGAAGGCAGAGGGGAGATTAGTGTTTGTGAACGTTAAAAACGGAGACTTAAGGGAAAGATCACTGCTTGTACGAACTTTGGCTGTTAGAGCTGAGAGGGGCGGACTAACGCGATAGGCAAGCAATTGAATAGTCGTTGGTTCAAATCTCAAGTGGGGCAACATTTTCAATAACATTGCTGGCCTTAGATTCTACTGCTTTATGACTTTAGTCTTAGAATTTCTATGACTAAATTAATTATAATAATAATAATTTAGGTTCTTATAACACGAAGATCACATGAGAAATATTGCTCTTTAAAAATATTTTTAACGCAAAATGCAAGTAAATAATTATAACCCTTCCCACTAATATGCGTAAATTCTATTACACTGTTATTCATAACACATATGTAGTGTAGTGCCATTGCGCTCTTCTTTGATAATTTTAACCTGGTGGTGTGTTTTTCTCTTCTTCTCTCTCTTTCTCATGCCACTTTCTGTTGTTTCTCCCTCTCTCTATGTTTCTCAATTCTGTCATGATTTGTTATTGTTGCTTGACTTGTTGTGTTGTTGTTATATTTTTTATTTTTTTCTTCTTTTTTTGTATTATTATGGATTTCATTTTTCTCTGCTTTGACTTCGTTGCCGAAAGTCGTCATAGACATAGTGTGTAGTTGTGTGTTATTGTTATTGTTGTTGGCATACTTCGTATGTATTCGTTAGTTGAATTTTTTTAAAAGGTTTTGCATTTGTCGTCAGCGCTGTTGTCGAAGTTTTTAATCGGTAATGTTAGCGGTAGTAGTAAGATGTGTGTACACAGACGTTTTCTCGCTAAGAAAACTTTTTCAAAAATTAAGGAAACAGAATCCAATAAAGAAAAATTTGGAATTTACTTGAATAAAAGTGTAAAAAATCTTGAAAAGTTTTACAAAAAGTGAGAATAAAATAAGAAACTATAGTGAGAAATTAATTTTAAGGAAATTCGTAGTAATAGAGATGAATGAAATTAAGGTAAAATATGAATAAATTAAAGTAAAACGTGTGCAAAAGTGATCAATTGTTTAAAAGTTTTTTAAAATCTGTTTAAATTAGATACAATTCACCTAAAAAAAATGGAAAGAATTAAATATTTTTCTAATTATTTTTATGCTTTATATACATGTGTATGTTTGTATAAAGACCAGCCAGTCAAGTAGATAGCCCGTTCGTTAGGTATTTAATGCTGATGTAAGTGAAAATTTTTTGTTTTTCTACTGCTATTTTTCGAAAAAAAAAAAAAAATTATTATATTAGTAATAAAAATTAAAAGTGGAAAGTATAGTCTTTATGAATAACGAAAAAAGTTTTCCGAAACCAATCAAAATATAGCTAAGTTTTCCCTTATTTAAGAAAAATATACACAATTTTTAGGTTAGGTCACTCTATATATTTTTCAATTGATATATATATATATATATATATATATATATACGTACATATATGTATCGTCGCTATGCATTGCAGTCGTTTTAATTGTATAGTTGTTCGTAATCTTCGTCTTTCATACACAGTCACCGAGAGTACATCAGAGCGCAATTCTTTTTCCCCCCTCTTCACATAAAGTGCTTTGTAAACTTATAAACATGTACAAAAAAAGTTTTTATAATCTGAGAATTTTTCTCTCATTTTTGCAAATTGTACTCATTATAGCATTATTTGATTTTACAAAACCCCTGAGTTGCATTTGGAAGGAGTGTATATACTTTTAATATAATAGAGAAAAAGTGTTGCTTTATTTACGAGACGAGTGTACTCCTCCTCTCTCTCTCTCATGGCATTGCATATAAAATTTTATATATATATGTGTTTCATAGTTTTTAAACTTTCGTGTTATTTTAGCTAAAACAACAAAATTTTAAATGTAATGTTAACTGTTTGAAAAGTTTAAATTATTTGGACGTAAAACATTTTCACACTCTCTGCCTAACGTTAAGCAACGCTTTTCACAGCTTTCCATATTTTTTATTACATTTGATATGGAAACATTATCGAGGAAATATAAAAGGAGAACATTATTCCACAAAAACAATATTCAACCCATTGAAACTTTTTTCCCTTTCACATGTATGTTTAAATAAAACTATTAGCGGGTGGCGAAGCGATATTTTGGCGCACCTTGTTTTAATGCATATGAATTACATATTAACGGTTCGTAAAGAGAAAAAGAAAAATATGAAAAGAGAAGTTTTCGCGTAAAATCTTAACTTGTATTGTTTAAAATTTCCTCGCCTCTTTTTACGGTTAGCGTACTTATATTAACCAGGGATGCCAACATAAATTTTTTCTTCGTTGCAAGTCAAAATTAGCTTTAAAATACTCAATGACTGTTGACTTTATAATCACAATATCATTCATTTGGCAAAGTATAAATTGGAAATTTCGACAAGTGGTCTACTATCGACGCGATCACGATGTGCTTAAATTATTTATATAGCAAGTATTAAGCGATACGGATTTATAACTTAAAGCAACTCTAGACCGTTTTCGTTGTTCTTCTTTTGTTGTGTCAAGGTTTGTACAATTTACTTGCTGCTGACTCTCTCTCTCTCTGATTCTCCCCCACCGCGTATTATAATTGAAAGAGAATAAATACGTTGTTTGCGTACTCTCGCGATATGTGCATCATATCATCATATATGCACTACTACTGTTTATATTAGAGAGATGATGATGGTACACAAAAAAATAACGTAATATATTGCTTGTGCCTCGGTTGTCTGGTTGGTTAGTGTATTATCGTTTATAATATACCACATACCTTATCATTCGGTACAGTTTACAAAAACAAAAAGTTCATTGCAGAAAAAAAATTAAAAAAAACTGTGGTTTGTGTAGATGCCACAATCAGCTATAAAAATTTATATATTTAATTTACGCATGAAAATTAAAAATGAATATCAAATCATTTAAAATAATTCACTTGTCACTCAAGTCAATAATATAAATATGTAAAAGAATTAAATGTTTATTCGAGTTTAGATTGCAAAACTTTCACATCTACGGACGGAGGCATATATATAATTCGTCATTAAAATGTTTTTATTTTTCTCTACCATTCACTGCAGATTATTAAAAAGAAAAAAAAATTGAATTGTGCATATGTGTGAGATTAGTTATTGTTGTTTTCGCTTTAGCTATATAGTTAATATTGTTATGTGTTGCGTTGGATGAGATAAAAGGAGAAGGCAATCTCTCTCTTTCGTTGTCTCTGTTACTTACATTATTATATTAAGAGAAGAGAGATTTCCTTTAACCACGTATACATATGTTTGTCCGTGTGTATGCATGCAGATTTAGTCATTGTCATCTTAGCGCGCTTTTTTTCTTGCTTATATTTTGTTAGTACTTTAGCTAAATCTTTCCTTTGTGGTTTTCAATCCGTATAATACATACATAATTCTACTTTTTATTTGCGTATTATATTAATAATATTGCGAAAATATTTTTAACATATGTTATTGGTGATGATTTGAAGTAGAATTTTTTACGTTCAAACAAATATACAAAGTTTATAAGGTGTTTTGATTACGAGGAACTGGGAAAGGTGTGACAGATTTTTTTAATAAACTTATATAACCCGAATAAATAAAGCTTTATAAAGTTTAAACTGATTTCGGTTGTAATCCGTATATAGCCTTGATGGCAATTACATGTCGAGTATCTTGCCCTCTCTCACCTTCTATTGTATATCTAGGTCTTATTTTTTTTAACGAAGCAACAAATAATTACATAGATCAACGAAATTCAAAAAAGCTTCACTACGTCAAAGTTCTTTAAATTTTAATTCGAGATTCGTGCATACGGAGTTCTAAGTTCTTTCACTTATCCACGATCAGAATGGAATTTATCACCTTGTATGTGAATATTTATACATTTGTGCAATTAAAGGATAAAGTTATGAATGGCTTTATCCGAATCAATTAATGCGCGCTGTTGATTTCTTGTAAGCAGATTCAATCGATCTGCCGGCTCAAACGAGGTGTGTTCAAAAAAAAAAAGATGTTTATTTTTCTCGAAAAATTAAATATCAGTGCCTATTTTGTTCTCGGTCCCTTTGTCTGCGAAGTGACCAACCCTCCACGAAGTACCTCTGATATGCAGTTTTTGGTATGGCTTTAAGCTGTTTATGGGATCCGTCTTTATCTCCTTAATCGTGGCAAAACTATGTCCTTCCATGATTCTTTCCAGTTTTCCGAATAGGAAAGATTCGCAAAGGACAAGTTCGGTGAATACGGTGGCTGATTAGGAGGTTGTTTTTGGCCAAACAATGACGAACAAGCAATGACATGTGAGCTGGCGCGTTATTATGGAGCAATGTCCATGACTTCTCACCCACAAAATGTCGGAGAGAAGTGCATGGCATGAGCCAATCGATATGACGACCTCATCAGCAACTGTGAAGAGCTTATACCACTTGAAAACTTTTTTTTTCCTCAAAGTAGACCCGGCAAATTCTTTAGCCAACATTTTAAGTGAGTAGGACCGTTCAGTTTTCTTTCTCATACAAAATTTAATATAGATTCTTTGATCTATTTTTTTCGATAGCAAAATATCGCCAAGCAAACGAAAACCCATCTAACCTTCATATCTGTCAACAACAAGCTAAAAATGCACAATGACTGTTAACGCCAACATATGTTTTGGACCTGTGTACCAATATATCAAAAAAAAAAAAAAAATTACCAAATGAAAATTTGAAAAGTCGCCTTTCTTTTGGAACACACTCTTTATACTACCTTATAATAGATATATATATTTCCAATCATAATTTTTATGGTGTTACAAGGCTTTATAACTATTTTTTAAACTAAGAGCTATATATAACCTTCTATGTTTACAGATATAAAATTTTTTTTGTTTTTGTAGTACTTAGCGAATTCTTTAACCTTTCCTGAATTTGAATACGGATAAGTTTGAAAAGTAAATTAAAGTTCTACAATTTGATGGGCCAGATTGTCTTGGTTAACAGACTAAACGAAATTAGATGATTTTCAAAGAGCAGATATTAGCAAAACCATTATTTGAAACTAATATAAAAATTGTAATATGTTCTGCCCAAGTGTGCATCTAAAAGTTGACTGATTGGAATATATGGGTTTTTTTTTTTAAATCAATAATTGAGGCAACCTTAAGAAAGGTTATTCTTAGTTAGCTTTAGCTTAATATCTCGCAGCTCTTTTATATTACAATTTAAAATATTCTGCATATAACAGACATTTTTTAGTTACCTATCGATACCAACTGACGATTTTTGTAGTTATTTTGATCGCGTTTGCGGAGGTTTATGCCAATTCTCAAGCTAAATCTGGGAAAGGGACCAGAAAATTATAAAAGATTCTACTACTAACCCAATGGAGCCAATAATTTTATTCTTTGATTGTTTGTAAGGCGTTCAAAATGCTCTGTTTTATGTACCCTTGATGAATAATTAACGTTGACATTGCCTTCTTATTAGAGGCGCCAAAAACAACAACAAGTGCAATTGAGGCATAGGAATGGTGTTTGTATCATGTTAGCTACTGCTATTGCAATATAATGAATGGATTTTCATTACATGGGGTTGTCACAGGAGCGAATCCGCTGGACTGGAGCGTGTATTTTGTTCTCTCATAAATGCACGAAACTCAAGCTATCTCAGCTTAAAACTTTTCGATCTATTGAACTTACTTGAAATCATTGACAGAAGAAGCCGTAAACAAAACAATCCAGATTCTGGACATTTATCTCCCAAAAGAGAAAAAGTTCGTTGTCTGGAAAGTAGATGTTCTTTTAAAACTAACGTTATGTTGTGTTAACACTTAACAGAGAGAGAGAGAGAGAGAGAGTAAGAGAGTGAGAAGCTAAATAGCCTTGACGTACCTATTTGTATGTCCAGTTTAGTGTCAAGTATTATGGACTTGCTCAGATTGAATGAAACTATCGTTTAAGCAACCTTGCTGACAACGAATACAATTGGGCCGAAAAACGGGGTCAAAAGCGGTTAACTGGAATATGCATCCTCTCCGCTATATTCACTAAATACACTGTTCCTTCTCCTTAATGCTGATTACTTAAACGAGCTGACGTCCTTTCGGTTCTGAATTGATATGATGTGGAAAAAATGTATCTACATGTAGCCAGTGGATAGTACTTTAATGGTGGTTTTGAAATTCCAGCTGAGTAGTATTTGCAAAAATTATAATTTCAACTTGGATTAATTTTTAATTTCTTTACGTTTCGCTTGCTACAAATAAAACGTATTTTTAATAAGTAAGAAAATTGTATGCGGTTGTTACCGAATTTTTTGCAACCATCACCGTTATCTTATTTTTATAGAATAATGTTGTGGGAATATATCATGTATCCGTTGCAATTTATGAGCAACGAGCAAGAAAGAGGGAATGCAAAAGTGTTCACTGTTTTCGCTACATAGACGTGTTGCTTGAAAAGTTGGGTTACTTTTATTATTTAAGAACTTTTGCAAGTTCTTAGGCAATATCTTCATTTTTGCGAACGGGAGTATGTTTAGCACAGATACTACACAGTCGTGCAGAAGGGTAGACGGACATGCTTTGATACATTTCGAATTTGAAATTAGCTAAGAACTTATATATTTTATGGGGTTTTAGAAAAAAATGAAATTCTGTAGGCGTGGTCGATTTCAACAGTTCCTCTACAATTACTACAGCATCGCCCATAGAATATGTGACACCTTTGCACGACGAGTAAAAATAACTAGAGTTTAAAAATGGACTGCAATTCAATATTAACAAAGCACTTTCTCCGAAGCGAGATTTTTATTCTTTATAAAAAAAAACGATCAGGATTAATTTTCGAACACCTTAAAATAACACTTCAGCATAAACTTACAGTTGAACATATTTCCTCGCCAGTGAATTTTGCTGAAACATATGAAGAGGGAGATTCTAAGAAGGAATTTTAAATACTTTGCAAAGGAATCCAAATAAATTTGCATAGGCTTATACAAAAAACGAATCATGTTGGACGAGTCAATGGGCCTAGAGAGTTATGACAAAAGATATATATGTATATAAATGGGATGGAAAGAAGTTAACTCATGGCACTCTTGAAAGAAAATGGACGCAACAGCCTTTTATACGCGGCGAATAGTCTGTTTACTGAGTTGCAGAACATTGAAGAAGACGAAGCGGAACTTGTTATGTTGACTTTCGATAGTAAAATATTCTCTGTTGAAGAAATAATTTCATATAGAAGACGATGTCCGAAAGTAGGCAAGCATGCATAACGATAACAATTTATGCACTCGTCTTCTGTTGTATTTCGTAACTCCATAGAGAATATTTTACTCAAAAGCAACATCAACAATATCAAACACGCACCCGCACACACGTACGTACAGGTGCATGTACGCACACATGCACATATAGGGACGTACATGCATACATACATGCATACGGGCGTAGATATATATAGAGTCCTTTAGCGTGCAATATGGCAGGGGATAGGAGTATAGGCGATTTTTAGCGGGTTTAACTCCCAAAAGTCAAAACTTGAAGGCATAAGTAAGCGGCGTTTTCGACGCTTTCACACATCAAAAAAAAAAAAAAAAAACGCAAATGAAATTGCAACAAGTAATAATAAAACAAAATGCATTCGTAAGATTTATTGATTGTAACGCATCGCTTACTGCAGGAAAAAATATGAATTAAAAAATTTAATGGAAAAAGCATTATTCGACTCAAGCATTTTAAATGTAAATTTATGTTGAATTCTCTCGCATGTAAATAAAAATAATACACACAGCTTTCGCATGAGGATGTTTAGAAAAATGACGAAAAAACAACAACAATGTAGGCAAAGAGTGCGTACGTACGTAAATATTATATGATATTAGGCAAATATAAATTTCTTTTTTGCATTGCCTAGGAGTGGGACAACATCTGACTGACTGCTTAGCAAAGCCTATCGTGATGTAGAATAAATCTTAGGATAAGACGACGACTCATTGCAGAATATAAGTTCATTTTATGTTTGTTGTCTCACAAGTTGATAAACTAAATATAATTTGTACTATTAAAGTGGAAGAACGGACATAACAGGGTGTTGAACTCTTAACAATTTCAAATGCTTTTGTTTTTATTTACGTTGCGTGAGGTTTTGTGCCTATAGTGTGTTTTCCCTCACTCCATCTCTCTCTCTCACTCTCACTCTCTCTCCCTTTCATTTGTTTTCAAATTAATATTTTCCTTTCAAAATTGAAACTTCCTTAATTCCATATAAATAAATTTTTTTCTTTTCTTTTACTTTTATTTTTTTTTTTTTAGACCTTTTTCAACTTTGAAGCGAGAAATCATTAAAAATTCAACTTTTGTCAAAATTTATTCATCGTAGCAACATCTTCAAAAAAATCGGCAAATATTTTTGAAAATTTTTGCTCATTTGGTGTCCAGAGTAACGTTCTCTTCCTATAAGCATTTGGGTTGGTACAAGAAACAACAAGAGCAAAGCCAAATTGTTCTTGAATTTTAATTCTGCAAAACGCGGTGAGGAAACGAAAAGTTTCTTTTCCTTTTCATTAATATATCGTAGAGATTTAAATAAAACAAAAAATACGTTAAAATGCAAAATACTCCAATGAAAAAACGACGTATTAATCCATATTTGTTAAATCATAAGCAATTAATAAAAGCCGTCGACGAAGATCAACAGAAAGCGCAGCGTTATAAACGTTAGAAAAATAATAGCGGAGAGGCCTACAAACAAAAAAAAGTTTTCTCTTTCCTCACTAAAGATAAATTAAAGGAAAAAATTCCCTTCGAAGAATAACAAACACCAGTAGACGTATATACAATATTGTATATAAAAAAAAAAAAAAGGAAAAAAAAAGAAAAATCAAGAAGAGCAATTGAGCCAAGCAAAAGGAACGGAAATTAAAAGACAAGCCATAAAAATGATGAAACGTACAAGAGAAGAAGTTCAATATGCTTCAAGGCCCGGGCCGGGCGGTGTGGGGGGTAGTGGCGGCGGGGGTGGGACCAGTAATAATAGTAGCGGCAATAATGCGACGGGTGTGGTTACCGGTTCAGCTACTGTAGCTGGAGCTGCTATAAATATTGGAGCTGTTGTATCGGGCGCTCACGCTACTAACGCTGGAGGCGCTTTAAGCGTTGGTTTGACAACCGGTAATATAGCACATCATCGTATACTCACTCCTCAGCATGGTGGTGCTCAAACTATAGCGTATTTGCCATCGACCACACCTGTTGCAGCAACTAATCTTAAAACCTCCGGTGATTCTATAGCTGCCGTTGGTAGCGGTAGTGTTGATGTGGTTGGCGGTAACAGTCGAATAACTCAACTTACCGCTGGTGCTGTAGTTACATCAGGTGGGGCAGTGAATGCAGCTAGCGCATCTCTAAATCCTACGACTGTGCAGTATTCCACTTGTGAGTAATAAATTTGAGAAACAATTTTTAAAATTTATGCTTATAATAATATATAAATTCTTTTCCTCTATTCACGTTAGCCTACAATGTATCTTCCCTACCGACAGGAAGTGCTTTGAAAACGTCAGAAGGTGCCGTACAAATTCATGTCACAGGCGGTGGCAATGCTACCAGCGGTGGTAGTGTAGGTGGCGCAGTAATCGCTAATCCTATTGTTACGCCTTCCACCAATTCAATACGTCAGCGTACGATAAGTGGCACTCAGAATAGCAGCAATATATCGACGTCACAGACGTTGGTACAACCAAATACGGCTGCCGCCAATAATTCCCAGGTGAACGCCGCCAGCATTAGCGGTTCTGGAGCACCTCAACCCGGTCAGCCCGGAGCGCCGCCACGGCTCAAAGTTGAGGATGCGCTCAGCTATCTTGATCAGGTTAAGTACCAATATGCTGATCAACCTCAAATTTATAATAACTTCCTGGATATAATGAAAGAATTCAAATCTCACTGTATTGATACGCCCGGAGTTATACAGAGAGTCTCGACTCTCTTTAAGGGCCATACAGAGCTAATATATGGGTTTAATATGTTCTTGCCCCCTGGGTATAAAATTGAGATTCACTCCGACGAGTTGGGTTGTTCGGTGCCTGTGGTATCAATGCCTTCTCCGCCAGGTTCAGCGCCGGGTAGTGGGACGACAGTGCATGCTGTGTCAGGTACAAGCATGATAGCACATAAAGTGAGCTCCAATAATAGCGTAAACGTGCATCAACTGCAAGCCAGCGGGTCTGGCGGGGCAGTAAATTTGATGACGCACGGTGGTACACCATTGCCGCAAACGACTATACACGCTTTACAGCCACCGCCACAACAATCGCCGAGTAGTGGTGGCGGCGGACACACTCCTACTCATACTCCTCATGCCAATGCGTCGCCGGCCTCAGGTCAAGTGACAGTGGCAACCGTAAACGCCAGCGCCCTAAATTTGCCACAAAATTATTCACGTGACCGTGAACGCAGTACTGCAGCAGCGGCAACTGGCAATTTAGTAGTAGGCGGTCCACCCACACCCAACTCTCTGAATGATCTAAGTCCTCAGAGTGCAACTTCCAGCGCTCATCATAATTTGCATCATATCTCACAAGCTCATCAATCGATGATGATGGGTGAAACAGCAGCTCCAGCGGGTGGACAACAGCAACAACCGGTGGAATTCAATCATGCCATAACTTATGTTAATAAAATCAAGGTGAGTGATTCGATCGACATGTTGTTTTCTTACAATTTAGCTAAACTGTTTTGCATTTTAATTTTTTAGAATCGCTTTCAAAATCAACCCGAAAAGTACAAGAAATTTTTGGAGATTTTACATACCTATCAAAAGGAGCAAAAAGTCATTAAAGAAGGTAGCGGAAGTAGTCTTAATCAGGGTAAAACTCTTACCGAACAGGAGGTTTACACCCAAGTTGCTAAACTTTTCGGACAGGATGAGGATTTATTGCGAGAATTCGGCCAATTTCTACCGGATGCCACTAATCATCAGGCTCAGCAATATATGACTAAGTCACACAACGAGCATAAACGTACTATGGCAGCTTTAAGTGGTGGTGCTCATATAACGATGTCACCAGCTAGTGGTAGTGTTAGTAGCGCCACTGGTTCACCGCTGCATTTAGGTAGCGGTGCCACACTTTCGCAACTTGGGAATAGTGCTCATGCAGCTGCATTGGGCAATCTTTCGGCCGTAAATACTAGTGTCAGCATTAAATCATCCTATAATAACAATCAACAAAACCATATTATTGGGAGTAGTGGATCACGCGGTGACGCCTTGGCCGCTAGCAGCGATTTGATGTATGAAAAAGATTATCGTGGCATACACGTGAATGTACATCATCAAGCAGGGGCTAGTCATCACCATTTAAGTGGCGGTGCTGCTGGAGGCGGAAATATACGGGGTTCATTCGATTCCAAAGATTCACATAGACCAAATCACCATGCGTCCGTAGTGACTGGTAACCAAAAATACATGTCACATCATCATCATGGTCACAATCAAAACAGCCAAGCAGTTATAGGTCCTAATATGAGTACTGCTAGTTTGGGAGGACATGTATCTAAAAAATCACCCAGTTATAGCAGTTTAAGTGCTGGATTAGCAAATGCGAGTGGAGCGGGCATGCAGCATTTAAGCAGCGCAGTTAGTAATGTTGGCGGTTTGAATTATGTGGCAACTCCGCAAAATGCCTACCACAGCCAAATGCCACATGTTGGCTCTCGAAGACATGCCGATGGCGATTTGAGTTTAAGCTCGGGAGTGCCTCCCACTAAACGGCACAAACCCATTTGCCGCGATATTTCTTTTTCGGAAGCTTCGCGAAAATGCAGTATACAGGATGCTGCCTTTTTTGACAAAGTGCGCAAGGCGCTACGTAGTCCTGAAGTATACGAAAACTTTTTGCGTTGCCTGACGCTGTACACAGAAGAGATTGTATCAAAGACTGAACTTCTGAATTTAGTGTCACCATTTTTAAGCAAGTTTCCAGATCTGCTGCGTTGGTTCACAGATTTTCTTGGGCCACCAGTGTCACAAGTAAGCGGCTCTGCTTGCGGCATAACTGGAGGACATTTAGAAGGCATACCTTTGCAGGCAGCTCAGCGCCAAAATAGCAGTAACAGCAGTTCGGGCGCAAACAATACAACTGGTGGCAATGTAAACGATCGCCAGAATAGTTTACAAGCAAATGATCATACTCAAGAAATTGATTTGGCTTCGTGCAAGCGTTTGGGGGCCTCTTATTGCGCGCTCCCCCAGTCCACTATACCGAAAAAGTGCTCAGGACGCACAGCTCTGTGTCGGGAAGTGCTCAATGATAAATGGGTTTCTTTTCCCACTTGGGCGAGTGAAGACTCGACTTTTGTCACCTCCCGCAAAACGCAATTTGAGGAAACCATTTACAGGTTGGCTAACAAAATAATTTACATTTTTTTGCATTCTCTTGAATTTCTTTTATTACTTCTGTTGAATATGATTTCTTTTGAAATTTCATTAAAATAAACATTCTAAATGTAAGGAATATTCACAGAACGGAAGATGAACGGTTTGAATTGGATGTGGTTATCGAAACGAATAGTGCTACTATCAGGGTGTTGGAGGGCGTACAAAAGAAAATGTCACGCATGTCTCCCGAAGATTTGGCGCGTTATCATCTCGATGATTATTTAGGAGGTACGTCGCAGACCATACATCAGAGAGCCATTTATCGTATCTATGGTGATAAGGCAGGCGAAATCATACAAGGATTGAAGAAAAATCCGGCCGTCGCTGTACCCATAGTATTAAAACGTCTTAAAGTTAAAGAAGAAGAATGGAGAGATGCTCAGAAGGTATGTACAACAAAAAAAGACTGACTACAATTTATGATGGATCTATATGACATTTTGTGATGATTTACTTGCCTTTTGCAGACCTTTAACAAGCAGTGGCGAGAGCAAAATGAAAAGTATTATTTAAAGTCATTAGATCATCAGGCCATAAACTTTAAACCCAACGACATGAAAGCACTACGTTCCAAAAGTCTATTCAATGAAATTGAAACCTTATATGATGAGGTATTGTGCACACACCATATATATACATAATCTTAAAAGAATTTTCATTCGTTTTCTATGCATCACTATTATAATTGCGTTTGGTTTTGTCATTA
Organism: Glossina morsitans morsitans; assembly: GCA_001077435.1. Classification (NCBI taxonomy): domain Eukaryota; kingdom Metazoa; phylum Arthropoda; class Insecta; order Diptera; family Glossinidae; genus Glossina; species Glossina morsitans. The sequence goes on from CCAG010015290.1 coordinate 54,683, forward strand.
AAGCGCCACGATCAAGAAGACGATAACGGTGAACCAGTCACTGGCCCGCACTTAATATTGCCTTATAAAGACAAAACAATTTTGGATGATGCTGCCAATTTGCTAATACATCACGTCAAACGTCAGACTGGCATACAGAAGCAAGAAAAAACCAAAATCAAACAAATACTCCGTCAATTTGTGCCTGATCTTTTCTTTGCGATACGTCAACCACTTAGTGATGACGAAAGGGAAGACGGTAAGTGAAATAAGAAAACTACACTATAAAATACTTCCATCCGTAGTTACTATCCAAGCGATCTTGCGATCCATCAGCTTTTTTTTGTTTTAATAATTTTGCTGTTCTGTTAGAAAAACGGTGTATATAGGTGTCTGTTAACAAGATTGGGTAGGCAGATTATGCTTCTACAGGACAAATTAAAATTATCCCAAGTTTGCAATAAAAAAAAAACTTTGGGGTTTCGTTTGAAGTTTTCTTCTTTCTCTGTCCTGCGACCTATTGTTAAATATTATAGTTTCGCATTTTACATTTTATTAACATTAAGCTCTATCTGGGGGGTCCTAGGTTGCAGAGGAAGTTACAAAAAACTTGAATGGATATAAGCAACTATCGGTACCTTAAAAATTATAAGATCCGAAGTGAATTCAAGTGAAAAAGATTAACTTTTCCTTTTCTACACAAGAGATAGGTTTACATGTTCTTAGTTACCCCAGTTACAGAATGACTCACTTACTATCACAATCACAATTTTAACGAATGTATAATTTTTCGCTTCACTTAAGTCCATACAGTTTCCATACTTCGTCAAGGATAGATTTGTAAGATATTACTAATTAACTGAACTTAGTTCCAAATTAAATGAAAATCGTTCTCTAAGTTTTCTCTTAAGCGTTTTTTTTTTCCTTTTTAATCCGCGTATTTTAATTATTTGAAATTATTATATTATTTTTTGTAGATGACAACGATAAAATGGATATAGATCCAGCCAATTGCAGTGGCAGCACTAGCAGCAGTAGGGAGAAATTCATTAGCAATAAGAATAGCATTTCTTCCCTGCATTCTAATGCCTTAAGTACAATCAACACCTCAATAACATCGATGGCAACTACGACATTATTAAATACTTCAAATAGTACCATAACAACACCACCTTCATCTCTATCGACCAATTCCACTTTAAACAGTAGTGCTCTTGTAAAAGCCGAAATTGGCAACAGTAGTAGTAGCAGCATTATGGATGTAAAAGATCCTTCAATTATCATAAATCATGCAATCACAACAGATATAACAAATACGACAACGATAGCCACTTTATCAACGTCCACGCTTAATATAACAACAACGACAACGAGTGCACTGACCATAACACAAACAGCATCTTCGGCAGCAATGTTAGATAAAAATCTAGCCACTAATCTTAATGTAAATATGGAAAGCACAATTGGAAGGGATAATCTATTTACGAATGCAAATGTCTCTAGCACCAGTGCATCGGTAACTACCGGCATTGGCAGTAGCAATAATAATCAACCGTCAAATACTATGACTGATAGCAAAACTACTAGTAGTTCCTCATCTATCACTAGTCCGACATCAATTACTTCACAAGTTGTAAATAGTAGCGATAAAGGTACAAATAATGGAAGATGTGGTTACAATCCATCAACGCTAACTAATGATAATGTAATAATAGTTACGGCGACAAATAGTTTAACATCTTCGCCGGGAATGTCAACGATGACAACGGCAACGATTAGTTCTGCATCACCGACCAAACAACAGCATGCGGAATTATCATCAAACGGTGCCACCGGCGTTTGCAATTCAAAAGTTTTAGACGATATAAAGTTGGAAATTAAGCAAGAGGATGAGCAACAAGTCGCCACAGCTGATATAATTATACCGCCGCATGCTATTAGCAAACATTTGGAGGAAGCTTACACTCTTTTCTTTGCAAATAATAATTGGTATCTGTTTTTCCGTTTGCATGCCATACTCTGCGAACGGTTACGGACTATGCTCGAACGGGCTCGGATTATAGCGACCGAGGAGCAGAAATATAAAACGAACCGTCGCGAAAATATTGCCACAGCTTTAAGGCTGAAACCCAAAAACGATATAGCCGTTGAAGACTATTATCCGACATTTCTGGATATGCTTAAGAGTGTTTTGGACGGTAATATGGATTCGACTACATTTGAAGATTCAATGCGCGAAATGTTTGGCATCCACGCTTACATATCATTCACTTTGGACAAAGTGGTCTCGAACGCCGTACGACAATTGCAGAATTGTGTTACGGAAAGAACGGCTCTCGAGTGTGTCGAATTATTTCATCAAGAGCAAAAGCACAACGCTGCAGGCGGTTTATGCCGCAAGGCTCATTTAAGATTTAACACTGAAATGTTGTATCAACGTAAAGCCGAAGAAATGCTCCATGAAGAAAATTGTTTCAAAATTTATATGGTATGTTATTATCGTTGTTATTGTTGTTTTTATGTTTTCTGTTGTTCATCTCTTCTGTCTTATCATTATCATCGTCGAAATTGAAAAATAAATTTAACTAAAGTTGTATTTTTCTTTTCTCTCTCATCAGTACAAAATCGATTGTCGCATTACTATTGAACTATTGGACACTGAATCTGAGGATGTGGCTGAACGTGAAAAACCAGTTAATAAGGTGAAATCATGGTCAAAATATGTAGATCGCTTAACCAATCCAAATTCAACGAATTCCCTTAATAACAACGCTTTAACTAACAATAATGCGAGCAATACACTTATGAACGCCAGCGTCATTAATATGGAAGTAAATAGTGATTTGCCGAGCAATGAAATTAAAAGTGAACGATGGGATGAAGACGGCTTACTGGTAAGTTTATTCTCTTTCTCTCTCTACTTAATAGACTTTTTGTACGTAATTTATTTGTTATATTAGAACTTTAGTTAAATTTTAAATTCTAATCAAAAAGAAAAGATGAACTTATCCATCATTAAGTGTATTTTACTCTATATCTAAGTTCACAGATTATGGTTAGGGAAATTGTTTTTCGTATATAGTGGTGAGACTAATTTTCCACTCGCGATCCAGGAACGAAAGCATAGCAATAATAGTTCTATCTTATAGGTGTAACTGTCAGATATTTTATAATGTATATATACAGTTAAACATGCTCTTGAAAAAATGCAAGACATTTTCTTTCTCTTGTCTGCTTCGACTTTGTGATGTTGAGCTGGTCAAATAAAAATTCAAAAGTTTTTTGTCTGATATGAAAATGTCGTCAAGTCTATACCTTATTTATCTTTTCTCTAAATGTTCGGATCGGAAATTCCGAAATAAGTAAAGGGTAAAGAAACGTTCTCTCTCTCTCTCTCTCTCTCTCTTTCTCTCTCTCTTTCTCTTTCCCATTCCATCTCTCTCTTTCTCTTTGCCATTCTATCTTTCTCTCTGTCTTTCTCTCTTTCCCACTCTATCTCCCTCCTCTGTCTATTTCAGTTCAATTTTTAAATCGGGTTTTTTTCAAAGTTATAAAACAATTGCATATAGGGAGAAGTATCGGTAGAAATAAATCCAAATATAGGATATATTTTTTTAGAATGATTACCTTTTGCTTTGAAATGAAACATTAAAATATATACCACACTAACTACATTTATCGGGTATTTACTTTTTTAATTATAATTTCTTGAATATTTCCACCACGTGGACTCGATAAACCAATGTCGATGGATTATTTATTAATCCACATTTTGAGATATTTCGCCATATATCCTGTAATGGTTGATCAGTGTAAACTTGAGAAGAAGAAGACTTATATTTTCACAAAAAGAAGCAAAGAAAATAGATAAAACCTTCTTCTGGGGATCAATTCGCTGGCGGCAAACTTTTTGAAATACTTTTACTTCTAAATTATTTGTCCGATCGATTCGATCCGGGTAACAACGTGAGGTATTAGTTACCCCTTCCCTTGATCTCTGCCGTCAGCCAATGCTTACTAATCTGAAACGACATAGCCAGATAAAGACGGTTGTTATACCTATCAAGAGTTCTGTTATTTATTAAAAGAACACACACACATATATACCTTAGAATATCGTGAATACCAATGCAAGCCGCATAAGAAAATTATTTATTATTCCTGCTTTCGTTAACACTGAAATTTTGCTAAGTTACATACTCTCCGTAATAAGTGAGTGAGTGATGAGGGGTGTCTTGCGTAGCAATAAGAACACTGAAGAAAGACAGTGAAGCGTTGCAAACAATAGAAATGGTAATACAGTAGACTCTTCCATGAATCCATGTTGCACTACGAGTCACTTGGATTACACATACACATAGGCTTAACTTACTTTACTTTATTGTTATTATTTGAGATAAGTTTTTTGTAATTGTTAGGCTTCACGAATGTACTACATAACAACAATGGCCTTGAAGTAATAAAGTGTTCTCCTTCATAAGAAAGAGAGAGAGAGAGAGACGGGAGACAATAACTATCTTCTGTCTCATTCTTATATCGTGTAATGAAAAAGCGGTTGCAATTTTTTCGCCATTTTTATTCGAATCGGTCTAATACGATGAATGCGTGTTATAGGGTCTATTGTCTATAACGAATATATTTGAAGTTTTGAAGTGAAAACCGCGCATAATATATATCAAATTCACCTCATTCTTCATGGCTTTGGCGATACTTGCTACCAGTGAATACGATCATATATAGCGCGATCTTATGTAGATAGGAAAAACATATCTATATTGATTGATGTAAGAATAAATTAATGATGGATATATTTGTTAATGTTTAATAACTTGTGTTCAGTTAATTTTTATATGTAATGGGCTGCATTGTATTTATTTTTTTTTAATACTTTTGAACACTACTTTCTTATATACCTACCACCCGAAAATATATCATATTGTACTTGTTTGCGTAAATGCATTCGATTTGTTAAAAATTCATATTCGAACTCTCGAAGCTACACCGTCCCGACGTGTGCACGCACCCCTTGTGTGTCTCATTTGAATTTATCAGTTTCCGGACTTACCATTTTTAATCACAATTAAGCTCCGAATTATAAAACGGACAGGATTTTTAAAACAATTTATTTGTTTCTTTGCTATGGACAAAATTCAGATACACAACTAGCTATACAATATAGTGAGATATAAGTATACTTAGGCGGGACTTAAGGTTTCTACCAAACGAAATCTTAGAGAAACTTTGCACTGTTGTGCAGTACGAACACTAATCACTAATCCGAAACTCAAAAATTAATAGTAAACTGGAATTTTTGTGGCTTTTGGTCGAATATGGCAATTTTGCTTACTAAAGAAAAAAAAAAATCACGACTTACTCTCGAAAGAAACGGAAAAACGAAAGTCGCTACGAAAAGTCTTTACATTAACAAATATTTCAAGTTTACACTTATTTTGTATAGAGCTGCGGTTGGTTTCCAGTGAAAGCAATGTGATGTGTGTTGTATAAATACTTTAAAAAAAGAAAGCAATGAAAGATATTGATGGTATTATTAGGCCTTCGTTGTGTTTGTAACATTTAAGGGAGCAAACTATTGTAGCAACCTCAAGAAAAGGATTTTTGTTGACTATTTTTTCGGGATAGAAAGTTAGTTGAGTAATAATATTTGAGGAGGTTATTAAGCATGCCTTTAAAGTATTAGAAGAGAAAAATAATTTCGAAAAATATGGCAAACACCACAGCCATTTTCCACTAGGCAACCAGCATAACTGGCCAAAATTTAAATTTAAAAAAAAATCATTTAATTCACATCCATATATCCAGAGAAATACGTTGGGTCTTGTAGGTATGCTGACTATTGTGTAAAAGTACAATTTTTGACCGAAAAAGGGCACTATTCTATCAATAAAAACCTTTAGAATGTTTGACAGACATGTTTTCTTATCGCAATATACTTTTTCTTGGCTTCTTCGATTAGTCGACAATTTGAGGACCCTAAAACGGTCTTTCCAAATTGTTTTGTTGCACATCTATTAAAGACAACGCTGCTTTCTTAATCCGCTTAGCATCGGTTTGAAGACAAATATGGCGCTAATATCAATCTTTATTCGTAAAATGTTAGTCAGGCTAGCATTAAAATTACACACAGTCGCTATATCCAAGACGGACAATCCCGAAATATCAAAGAACATTTTTTTGTTTTGGCGGATAATGTTTTTTCCCACGTATTCTAGAAAGGGTCCAAAGTGTCTACTAAGCAAAAAAAAATATGTTTGTTTCAAAAATTTACATTAGCTTTTTAGTCCCTTAAAATATACACATCACGAGACTAGAGCGACTTTCTCGTCCGGGAGAATTAGAAACGTAAACAGAACGCGAAGAACTAACTTCAACACGAAATACATGATGACATACGTTTAAGTTGGTTGAACAGATTAACTTTTATCCCTGTCCAGGGCAAATGTTCTCATGTATAATATGCAATCAGATATCGATTCGAAAGTTGCTTTTCGGGTATTTATCCAAAGAGTAAAAATGATTCCAACGATCGATTATCTTTTTATCTCCTCTTCTCTCATGCTTAAGAGAAGATCGTTTAAGGTGGTGGGTATCCCAAAATGTTGCTTTCAAAGCGAATTTGGCTTTTCTTTTTTTTTTTTTACTTTATTTCACAATATATGGTTTAGTTTTCTCTACCATCCTAAAATTTTTGTTGAACAAAGAAAACGACCTTTAAATCAACCAAATCGAACAGAGCAACAATCAATTACTAATCAATGCTTTTTGCATTTCTCTGATTTTTTTTACTTCTTTTTTTTCGATTTTTCTTGTACCAGGTCAAACCAAAGGCTTAAATTTTATTTATATAACCAAAAAAAAAAAAGAAAAGAAAAATAATAATAATAATAATAAGAAAAATCGTTGTTGTTGTTGTTTTATTACTTATCTCTATAAAAACGAAATTTGCTAGCCAAACATCACCAAACAAACAAACTAACAACAACTACCAATTAATTGTAAAGAAAAAAAATAATGTATTTATTATTTCAATGCAACACTTTATTACTACACACTTTATATATCACTACTATTACTTCTACTACTACTACTACTACTCTACTTCTACTATTACCATTACTACCACCATCACCACCACCACTACTACCAATCAACACTCGATCATCATCAACATCAATCACCGCCCATCAAAACCCACCTTGAGTTTCAGAGCTTTTTTTTTTTTTTTTTTTTTTCTTAGAGATTTATGCAGGCAAAAAGCCAATTTTATGAAATACTTCTGTGAGCATTTAATAAAAAAAAAATTATTGTAAATTCTGTTAAATGAGATAATAAATAATTTTTTTTTGTACATAAAATTTATGATAAAAAAAAAAAAAAAATGAAGAAGAGAAACAATAGCAAAATAAAAAAAAAACTTGTTAATAAAACTATTTATTAATTATTGAGTTGTGCAGCATATTATTATGATGTTCGTTCAGTAATTTGTAGCTCAGTAAAAGTCGGTCATTCTTTTTTGATTTTAAAAAGTAAATATGACGAAAAAGCGCGTTCCTTTGAATAATTTTTGAAAAAACAAAAAACAAAAAAAAGACAATGAATTTTTTAAATAAAAATATTAAACGTAACTAAATATTGAGCGTTGTTTTTTTTTTTTTTAAATTTAATTATTTTTCAATAATTAAATGTTTTTAAATGAAATGTCAGGTCTTTTTAGCCCAAATATAGAATTATCTTAACTTCTTAGTTGTCTATCAGGTAAGTTGCTCCTCCATTAAAAAAAACTCAACTTCATTTTGTTAATTGTGTCACATAACGGTTTTTTTTTTCTTGTTAGTTATAGAAAAAAAGATAATCAACTCATCCTTTATTTATAGCTTTATTATTATAAATTTTTTATTTATAATCTATATATGTATATCTAAACATTTATGATAAATATATATATATGTGTGCGTGTGTGCGTTTTGGGTGTTCAATATTTATGTTGTTAATCTTAAGTAGTAGTATATTTCAGTTACGGTTTTTACACTTAATTCTTAAAGAAAAAAAAAGACTTTTTTTACTCTTTTATATAACGACTTGTAACTACATCTGGTGTTGTTTGACCTGGTACGCTTTCAACAAAAAAAAAAACCAACAAAAAACGGCTTAATCCGAAAATTATTTTTTAATTTTTTTTTAAATCTGCAATAAATATAGCATGTTTATAAATTATAATTATATTTAATTATATACACATATGTACATATTTTATAAAAACATCAATAGTTTATAATAATTTTTATACCAATTACTTGAAATACCATTTCTACTAATTACCTCATAATATCTCTTTTGTTTTTTATTTTTATTTTTATTTTTTTTTTTTTATCAATTTCTTCTAGGATTCGCATATATGCCGAAAAGCACGTTTTCTTAAACGTAATAAACGTACCGCTTCTCTTCGAGCTGAACAGTTGCGTTTAATGCATGAGCGTAAATCGTTAACATCGAACGCTAGTATTGGCAGTGCAAGCCCGTCCACCGTGAATGATAATGCATCGGAAAATTCGGTTATAAGTGCCTCATTGCAATTATCGCTTAACAATATTATTGCGAATAATGCTGCTGCAAGCACTAATACTGTAACAGAAGCAGCGACATCCCCAATATCCTTGTGGAACAAACGTCCCCCGGAGCGTATTGGCAGCGCTTTGGTCTGTTCGAGTGGTGAGAAATATTTCATAAACGATCGTGATGAAATTAAATTGAATTCTTCCGGACGTCAAGTTTTCGTTATTAATAAGAATCTCAAATTCTTTAAATTGGATTCGGTGCGAAAGGCTAAAGTGGTAAGTTTTCTATTTTAATTTCAGCATGGAGAAGGATATATATCCGCATTAAGATTATAGGCGGTCAAACGATTACTATCTAAGTAATATTTATATTCATCGTGTAACGGCTGCCTCAAAATTCTTTCGAAGAAAGCATATTCATATGGTGCACCTATTACACCTATTGTTCTTTTTCTCTTTTAAATCTGATGCCCGGGGGTCAGGAGCCCACGGAACAATCTTCCAGCTTCGGCCTGACAGCGGGAACGGCCCTTTGCGGGAGTTTCGTGGTGGCTGTGCCCCCAAATTCGCGGGAACATTAAACATTTGAGGTGTTAGATAGACCTCGTCCTAGTGAGTGGGAAGGACATGGAATATACATGTTCTTAGTCTGAAACTGAAGGGTAGCTTTGCACCTTGTGGGGCGCGCGTGACGCTTCTTCACTCCGTGTGCCAACGGGTGCCGTAGAGATAAGCCTTCACGGCAGATACCTATGTGGCAACCCCTATCACATCTGTGCACCTATTACGTTATACTTCGAGCCGATGGGCTTTCATGCTAATGCTCCTTTGCTTTCTATTGCATTCTAGGTATACTAAGTTTGGGCGAATATTTGTGACATCTAGAGAAAATAATCCTTTTATTAAATCGATTTATTTAGAATCAGTTTTTAAGCCGACTATAAAGCTTGAATTGCCCGATTGCCTGTCTTTGTCCGTGATGCCTGCCCATATATATCTGTGTTCAATTTAATATTTCGGAATATTTTGACGACAATTCGAGAGATTCATGATTTTTACGAGTGAAAATTTGGTAAAAACAGAAAGTATTACACTTGTCCGTCCCTCGGTCAATTGCGTGTGGTAATCATTCTCAAAAACCAAAATATGGGATTAAAAATCGACGAAAATACTGAAATTTGTCGCACTTGTCCGTCCCTCGGTCTATTACTTGTGGTAATGATCCTCAAAGACGAAAATATCGGTTTCAAATTGTCGAAAAACATTAGAAAATTTTGCATACAGCCAGATATTGGAAATTGCTCAAAGGACACGCTCACAGTATAATGTGATGTGACGAAAACGCCTCGATTTTGAAAAGCGAAAAAGTTACTTTGCTCGTTATTCATGAACTGCTACGTAAAAATTTGTATATTCTATTTTCATATATAGCGTGTGGGTATAAAAGTTTCGATCAAAGCTGAATATAATTTTCTTAGTTATTTAAAAATTGATACGAGACTCAAACATTTGTAGTGATGATAATGGATTTTTTCGAATACAAAAGTGTTCTGAAATCATCTACCCTTCCTCTCTCAGCCAATCGCACACATAAACTTTAATATATGTTCACGTAAAAATAATTAAAACATTATACAAAGTTACTCAAATATGAGTTCGTTTGACAAGTTCGCCACCAAACAATTTATTCCGAAGTAAAATAAAAAGCAATTGTATTATGAGAGGCGTTATCCTTTAGCCATCTGCACGCAGATTACTAAATATTTTCTTATATTCATTTCTGATTTCAGTGTCATGAACAAGTGACGCAGCGTAAATTTAAGCGATTCCAACAGTTTGTTCAAGCGTGGCTAACAAATCATGTTACGGTTGAGCAGCAACAACAATGCAATGAATGGCTTTTGGGAACTAATTCATCGACAGCTACCGTTAATGTTGGCGGAGGAGTTAACAGTACGCATAACCCAATTGTCAACAATTGGTCAACATTAACAATACCAAGAACTAAAGTAATTATACAAAATGATGTAAAGAAAACACCTTATCGTTTATATCAACGTTATAAAGTGTTAAGTGCAGGCAATAATATCAACAATGTTAATGCAAATAATAATAATGCAAATAATAATAACAATAACAATAGTAGTACCTCATCATTTGCTGCTGGTAGTAATAGTAATAACAACAATAATAATAATAATAATAGCAATAGCAATAATAGTAATAATAATAACAACAACAATAATACTAGTAGTAGTAGCAGCATTGGTGGCTGTGGTAGCGGCAATGTTGGATCTTGCAACGCAACTTTTACCCTAAGTAGCAATACTACCGGTGCTGGTGGTGGTGGCGGCGGTGGTGGCTGCTCCACATCCATTACAAATCTTGTAACTGTGACATCGACAACAACTGCTGGCATGATTTTGAATTCTTTAGCTAGTGTCCCGAATTTAAATCAAAATGAAGCAGCCGCCACTGCCACGGCGACTGTAACCAGTTTGGCGCCAACGCCTCATTGCAATAGTGTTGCCGGCTTATCGCAGTCCTCCGTAGTCGTAGTGGCTGAAGCGGCTCAGGTAAGGCCTATGGAAAGCTGAAAATTTATGCACTCGTAAATGCATAAAAAACGAATATCGTCGTGAATGTGGCATATTTTGAATATCAAACAAAAACAACAAAAAATAATAGTTTTTGCATTTCTTGCTTTATTTCAATGAAGAGTATTTAATGAATTTGATTATTTTGAAACAAGTTTCTTTTTTTATACATATGCAACCAGATTTTATTTTTATTTATTTATTTTTCTCCCCTCAATTAGTAAATAATTGAATGTAATATGAAAAGTTGATGTAAATTATTGCTTTTAAGTGAAAATATATATATATATATATATATATATCAATAAAAGTCGCCTACTCTTTGTGGTTAAGTTTTCATGTTAATTTTTTTTTTTTTTTTTTATTTATTAAAGGTTGTCAGTTGGTATTAAGAAAAGAAAAGAAAAGAAAAAAAATGAGCAAATAAAAATGATTCCTTAAAAAACAAAAAAATTATTTATAAGATCAATAACTATTTTTTAGAATAAAATTTTTGGATTTATTTTTCCAAGTTTAGAAGCAAAACAAAACAAAAAAATAGTCATTGAAAAAATCTACAAAAAAAAAAAAAAGAAAAAGAATGAAAAAACTTTGTTGTGTTTATTACGTAGGGCTTATTTAATTTAATTTAAGATAGTTAGAAATGTACGTAAGTATGTGTTTTGTAAAATTTCTGAAAATAATTTATATTTACCATCACTATATATAAATATACATTCAGAGAGTTAGCGAAGTGAAAAAAGAAACAGCAAAAAAAAAACAAGAAACTTTACAAGTTTTTGAAAATATCTACATTTTTTATGCTTTTCACTTGTTATTTTCAAAAGTAGCTAATTTCTAAACGAAATTATAAGCATACAGTCTTATCACTATGATTACTAATTTTGAACCGTATTTTATGTAACTTAAGCAACCCTTCCTTAAGATAATTAAAATATAAATTTAAATATATATATATATATATATGTATGTATATGTATGTATATATACTAATGTTAAAATGCTTATTATATAACAATGCTGTATATAAACGCATATGTAATTATTTAAGAAAAAATCTTTAAAAAAGAAGTTAAAAAGTACTTTCATCAACAATTAGTAGTTTTTAAATAATTAATAATAATAATGAAAAAATATTAACATTTTTCTATAAAAAAAAAAAAAACGTATTTTATTAAAATCAAATCAAGTATAGTGTAGATGTTTTTTTTAGAATAGGAGGATCCAAAGATCTTAACTGATCTTAACTAGGCCTTCATTTTGTTCGCGTTGCACATTTTTTGTGAATAACTAAAACAAATGCTCTGAAAACCGGCATTCTTTTCCTTCTAAAATGGGCGTACCTAATCGAGCTCTTTTATTATACTATGCGGATCGATTTGACATCACTTTTCGAATCGATCTAACCTCGTTTGTCTGTCCGTCCGTCGACTTTCCTTTCTTGTGTTCAACTTACAGGTCGCAATTTTTGAGATGTTAGTTTGCTTTTTCCCAATTTATCAATTTCTTCCTTGTAAAATGTGGTTGGTTTGGTGTGGAAGACATTTTTGCAATCTTCTTTATTCCGCTCATTGAGATTGCGAGGTATCCATTGTACTAACTTGCTGGCTTTTCCTAATTTCTTCAGGTGGTGGTTAACAGTTCATTGTGAGGTACTCAAGCTTTTTGCTATACTTCTTGCTGATTGGCGTGGATTTTGCCCCAATATTACTTTTAAAAGTGTGTCGTCAAAGTCGGAAGGACGTCCCGCATTCTGTTTGTCTTTTAAGGTCGTATGTCCAGAAGGGAAGTTTACAAACCAATTTCCAACTGCCTGGTCAGTCCTTCACCCTATACGCTGCCTATTTTTGTCAGCTGTTGCGTTAGCGCTGTTGCCTTGTTTAAAGCATTATATGTTCATTTCAGAAATTGAGAAATAGTTGAAATGCTTGAATGTAACATGCACCACATAAAACAGTTGACAAAAGACTAACTGAATCCGTATCTATATAGTGAACTTATAGTGATAAAATACAAACTATAGAGTCGAGTTATCTAGCTATCGGAAGTTACTTAAGACTCGACCGTATATTTCAAAGAAATGTGGTACACTGATATGTTTTGGCTCAAGGATGAAATTGAATTTTAACTATGGTTGGGATTACAACACGTTTTTAAGCAGTTTTTTTACACGAATTTTCTGGGAACGTATCTACCATGTAAAAAGATAATTCGGTGTGCGTATGTGTGTGTTTGTTTGTGGAAAACTCACTAAGAGGACTTTAACCTGATATACTTCTATCCCCTATCCCGTGCGACGACCATTTATGTATATCTTCACAGGGAGATTATCCCGTGTACATGTGTGCATGTATGTACGTAAATGTTTATTTATGTATATTTCTTTCATATCCTCTTCTCTGCTTATCAGCCAAAAAAAAATGAACACATTTCCAAAGGTAGCAGATGTTATTTTAAACCTCACCCTCGGACGATTACTACCATCTCGCCATATCAAGTAGAAACCATAAGTCAAGACTTTATCAACGAAAAAACAACGTGCGAAAAAAATATAAAAATTTATATACAATATTTTATATCTATTGTACGCAACTGCACTAGAGGTTCTCGATTATATGGGGGGAACACTAATCGATGTGGTAAAAAATTTGGTAAAAATTTGCAAGCAGCAATCCGACAATAGTTCATTAATAAAATTCTGGTCACGTCAATTTCACCCACCTAACCAAATTACTTACTAGGACCTTTCCACTTTCTGTTTAATTGAATTATTTCCACCCCGGGAACAAGTTTTTGCTTTTTTTGGAAAATTTTAGTAAAATATATATATATATATATACATTTCAATTTCCATACATATATACTACTAGCTAACGCGGAACTGCAGCTGTAGAAGGTTTCCGGGTATAGCTTTTGCGACAGGATTTTCGTAGGCGTTTGCATTTATTTCGTGTACGTTTACGATCAATGTTTGCCGAGGCTATCACGTGATAGGGTTTCTTCTGATCGTTCCTGATCGAATTCCACAAACGAGTGTCTACTACAGGTATCTTACGTATATAAGACGCCTTGGATGACGAGAATCTCCTATCATTAGCAAGATTTGATCTCATAAGCTGGGTGTTGGTGCGTATTTCATTCACAAAATTAAAAAATGGATATCTCGACGGTTCAGCCTTGCGTGCTTCCTCGTACCGTAACGTCGGATGTATAAGTTTGCAAAATATAGTACAAATTTTCTCCCAGATCAATGCCATTTAAAGGTGGCTTTCGGTTTTTTGATTTTCGGTTTGTAAGGTTGCGAAAATCGAATGAATTGCTCTACTGCAAAAATTTCGATTTATAAATTTTGCCTTTAAATTGCGATCAGTAAACGAGTACACGAGTTTTTTATATTTCTCAAGGAAATTTTTTTTCAACAAATTTTCGCTTCAATGTATTTTAAATTTATTTTATAAACAAATTATTTTCATTTTATTTTTGATTTAAATATCAATGTTGATAAATTTATTTAATTTATTTTTATTATTCGTAAGGGAAGGTGTCATCAGGTTTTTATCATTATATATCTCAAAAACTCAAATAAGTGCAACGTCATGTATCTACCTTGTAGTGTATTTACATAGTCTTTATATATCTCTTATACACCGACATATCGGTGTTACTTGGATGCACTGTTATTAGCTATGTAAGCGCCAAGCAAGAGTAACCTTGTAGACAAGATTTGCAGCAACGAAATTATTGTCCGCGGGCGCAAATCTCTAGTGCGATAGAGTTCACTTTGATGTTAGCTATAATAAGTGCTTAGTCGGTAAAGACGTGACACTTACCGATTAGGCATACAGATCTATATCTGTATGTATGTATGTATGTATGTATGTATGTATGTATGTATGTGTGTAACGTCGGCACCTGACATGAACATTAATCAGACAGGTTGCCTTCAACCATTGGCAATCAATTTAGTTGATTGAGGACCCCTCAGGGACAGAGACAATCCCCATTGAAAGTGTAGTGTGCATCTTCCTGCCGGAGCAATCCTACTTTGGTAGGATTGGATAACCTGACCCCCGTGGACACCCTTTAACTTCTTGGCTTATCGTTCAAGCAAGAACTTACACCAGACTATACAGCTTTGGGTGATTTTATACTGTACGCATATAGCACTTGTCTTTGGACTATCGACACGTCCCGGCCCATCCTTCCCTATTTTTTCTTAAGGAAAATAATGCTTCCAAGGCTGTCCTCGCACAGAACACACACCCATCTGTGCCCCAGCCCACTTGATATCACTGGCCATTTTCATTAGATGACCTCTATTAAGAGAACCAAACAGGGAGAGAAACGCTTCTTTCCTTCCGCCTTCCGCTTCCAAAGAGAAAAACCTGTTGCCAGGTTATAGATAGTAGGCCTTAAACCTTTCTCTGCCATTTACAGTGCGACTCTCAAAACGAGAGGAAAAAGAGAGCCATGATGCAGCAGTCAATGTTTTATAGGGAGTACCATGAAGAGGAGAAGTTTTCGGCACATCTATGGGTGAACCAATGATCCCATAGTTTCGCTCCCCGATTGGGCATACAGTGAGTAGGTTGCGGCCAGCATCTCTCTTTACCTTTCTTCGCTTCTTTTTAATCAAAGTGTTTTAGTCAACGTGTCACAAGAATACCCGGCAACCGTTAAGTGATTGGTCTTTCTCAACCACAATAAAAACCTACAAAGCCTTAAAGGAAACAAGTAGCAACGCTAAGGGGGGGAAGGCCCACTATTATATACCCCAGACAACCGTGCATTTATTCATATACCGATTTTTCAAAATAAAGAGTTATATTGGAAGTGATCGAAAAAGTGATCCGGTCCAAACTATTTTCAATAGCGTTCGACCTTAGGCCAAAAGTAGCGATCTGCAGGTTGAACACAAGAAAACCGCCTACACACAGCACAGAAAAGCTGAAGACAAGCATGAAAATATTTCCCAATCGCTTAGTATAATAAAAGGCGAGTCTATCTCAAGTCGACCATTTACGTTGTCCTTAACACTTTACTGACCGATAGTTTGCTAACAGCTCTTTGTCGACGACGTTTACATATCGACATAGTCGGTTGTCATCGTTATAAACAATCATTTGTTATTTATTTAGCCCCTAGCGACGCTCTGGAGAATCTGAGAAGCGTTCGTGTTATAGCGAGCACATGTCTTTTCTGTCCAAGGTTTTAAATGAAATGTTGTAAGGAACACTGCCCGATCCTCTTATATTCGAAAGTTCAATGTTAAGACCAAACAATTTTTGCTTTTTTTCCGCACGATTTTAAATGACTGCTTTCCATTTCCACCAAATACACAGCAACGCCTTCTACACGATTCCAAATGATTGCTTTCCAGTTTTACCAAATGCACAGCAGAACCTTCTTGTTCCAAGGCCAAGGTTTTAGCTGCTTCACCGCGCTTTGACCACCAACGCTTTCGCACAATGTTGCCGTGTGTGACCCATTTCTCATACTCAGTCATCATCCGTTTAAGAAATAGATTCATTTCATTCCGTTCGGCCAAGGCTTCCAGTTGGAAACTCTGTTCATTATGTTTTTTGTGTTAATTGGTATGGCCCCCAAACATCAAGGTTTTTTTTCAACCCAGCTGCGTGCAAATTGTTTTATGATCGATCTTTAACTTCTGGGTGATGCTACGAATGCTAACGTGCCGGTCAACGGACATTTTCGACGAACGGCCTACCTTTGCGAGGTGGTGCATATTTAACATCAAAAATACCTGAATGGAGTCGACGAAACCAAAATTGCACGCAAATTGGCCATCGCAGTACCAGGATCCTAAAACGTTATTCACAACTTCAGACGCATGGTCTTCGTGTTTGCGTCTTTATCAAAGAAAAATTGTAAGAGGTACCGTATTTTGCCTTTGTCGACTTCTATTTTTAACACCACGTAACTCCCGACTGAATGGATCGAACAAGAAACAGCAAAAGAATTTATTTAGTGCGAAATATCACCTTTCCAACGAGCATAAATCTGAAATTGTTTCATCGACGCTTTACAAGATATCCATCTCTACAGCCACCTACCGAAAAACTAATCGACTTCTTTTTTCCTCAACTTAACACTTCGGATACGTATAAGCTTATGGGGAAGAAGCCAGATTTCTGATATTAAGACAACGAAAGATCGTTACTAACACACACACACACACACACACACCTATTTGCAACAACTTATAATTTTTTTAGAAATGTAATCTAATTTACCATATGCGTACACTCTATGCGATATGAACGCCACAACAAGGCATTTAACTGGTCTCAATTTAGCGATGATTGGGACAAAAGATTAGGAGAGTTATAGCTTTCTAAAATATTATGAATACGTGTCGGGAAATTAACATATCACTTTTGCGCTCAAGCGAGAGTTGGCTTTAAAACCAAAATGCGTGACCTAACTAACAAACCCAATATCTTCATCGACCATTCTAACAAGTGATAAGGAGTGGGAATCGTAACTCTTACGTGATATTGCGGTGACTTTAGTTTTACTTGAATTTACCTTTAAATTATTAAAGTTCGACAAGAGAGTAATACGGCCCAAATCTTTATTTATTGACTGAATCAGATACTCTACAGGTTCAGGCGGACGCGTGAGGTAAATTTGTTCATCATCACCATGTCGTGACACCATGCGCCTAAGTCATTTATAAAGGCTAAAAACTAAATAAGGCAGGCCTCTAAATAGAGCCTTGCGGGACATCATATGTAATCATTCTTTGCTCTGAGGACAAAAATCGCCAACAACCGCTCGTTGATACCGATGTTCGAAATAAATTGAAAGCAAACGAACTGAAACCAAAATAAAATTCAAGCTTTTAAAGTAATAAGTTGTGGTCAATAGTATCAAAGGCTTGTTAGGAAATCAATCATAAGAAGAATGGTCAAGTCCACCTTATCACACCTCCGGACGAATATTCTTCAAAATTTTCGAGTAGGGCGGTATTGCAACTATGCCCAAACATAGCAACTCAGTTAATTAGCATAAAGTAAATTCTTAGCATTTTGCCTATGGGTATTAAGTCAACTGTTAACACGCGCCGATTCACTATCGAAGGCGCTTTATAATTCTTCTGTTTGTATGTTCATGATATGACTAATCACATTTTGTATGAATGGCATTATTGCATACCTAATGCGAAGGTTTGCCTGTTTTGTGAGACGTTATTACTTCCTTTTTACAATCGCATAAATATAAGTGAGTATTGTCTACACCGGATTGATAATTGATTCCTTATGTTTTCATAGAATGTTAATTTTCGTGTAATGGTTTATAATTGTTCAACAAAATTGATGGTGACTTGCTGTTGTTAATCCTCAATTTAATTTAATTTATTATTTTACACTTTTTTTTATATTCAATTCTTAAATATTTAACTTCCACGCCTTTTCAATTCCAAATCAAAATTTTCCTTTCAAACGAATTCAAACGAAACGTTTTTCATGGAAAGTTATGAACGATAAATTATTTTTGTTTCGAATACCGCGCAATCATATAAACTAAAACATTTGAAAGACTAATTGGAACAATTAGTTTATATTGGCTGCCTCTGAGTTATAGATTTCGCCACAGTCCCCGCCAGCACCAAATATATCCACATTTATGTTGATTGATTCGTGAGTTTCAGAGTTATTCGAAAATTGCCCATAATTTTCGTTCGGGAAACTCACTTGAGAATTACTGCGCCTTTTATATAAGGTTTCCACTATTCTTTTACGTTTTGGACGCAAACGTTTCAGTTTTTGTTTCTTAATGGCTATTAATAGGTGAGGTTGCTTTTCATCGCCGGACATCATTTTCCATAAACGGCCCGCAGCTGTCGGTGCATTCGCACGATGACAGCTGCCTTGTGCTTTCATTCGCGCTTCCGCCAAGAAATTGAAAAACGGATTAATAGATGCAGGGCTACTCAACCGACGTTCAAGTTCACGATGCAACGTACTGAAAGTAACGCGAGTGTTGCGTTGCGTGGGACGTGCCAGACTATCAATTGTACTAAAAATGTTTTCCCAATTCCAAGCCATAGGTCACCTTTTTAAGAAGTTTTTTAATTTAGCTTTTCAAAACTTTTTTTTCAACTAATTATAGTTTGATTTTAACTTTTAAAATATATATAAACGCGTCATTCAATGAGTATGGAAAATTTCGTGTAAATTGAAAATATCAAAAATCACGAAGAGAAAATTTACTGACATTTAAATTATTGAGTACTACTAAAAGAAAATGATAATAGATGAAGAGTGGCAAAAATGAAATAAAAAAAAATTCCAAATTTAAAACAAAATCAACTCGAATCTGTCATAGAAATGAAACAAGTTATATAGTAGTCGTTTGGTTTTTAAAAAAATATGCTTTAGTACGAATGAATATTTCCTATGAGCTAATAAACTTAACTTAGAAAGCCTTTAAGGCCTAAGTATAATTATAAAAAACTTAATATGAATGTTGAAGGCCCATTCTGGACCTAAAGGGAGAAATGCAAATTAGAGAATTAGGCAGATGTTATTTATAGAGAAAATCTTTACGCGTTATAATGCCAACAACGCGATTTTCACGATTCGTTACTATTAAATGACGTAAACCCAAGGCACGGAATTTATTAAAAATTTTCGGTACGGATTCATGCTGTGGGAAAAAAAGGAAAATACATACGAAAAAAAATCCAAATTAGGAAATCATTTACAACTTACCTCATTTGCGCAAACCGGTGATGGATTCATAAATATATTCAAATTAATCGTGTAATTGGTTTTATCATTATGTATTTGAACATGCTACGAAGAAAAAGCCAAGTAATTTGTAAGCAGCAATGCATAAATCATAT
The DNA here is from genome assembly GCA_001077435.1 of Glossina morsitans morsitans. Classification (NCBI taxonomy): domain Eukaryota; kingdom Metazoa; phylum Arthropoda; class Insecta; order Diptera; family Glossinidae; genus Glossina; species Glossina morsitans. Next base: position 74,704 of record CCAG010015290.1, read on the forward strand.
AAATCATTAAACAGCTTACCTTTATGGAAGGATAACGTGGATAAAGATCACGAAAAGTTTGAATGGAAACTTCTTTCTCCCAAAAACGTTTATTCTCCTCAAACAGAGACTTCAATAGAATAACAATCAATTGCGATCGCAAAATGATGCCACACACGCGACCCGAAGACCGTTCATTCTAAATTTTTTATTGAAAAAAAGGAAAACAAATAAATATCAGTCAGGAAGTCATAATTCTTCCGTTCTTGTCGTAAATTGTGAAATTTAGAGAAATCTAATTTAATAAATCATTTTCCACCCAAGCAATTGCAAACTTTGCTTACGATATATAAAATAAATAGAAAATTGTTGATAAGTACATATTAAAAACTTTAAATTTTTCAAAGTTATTTGCGATGTTAAGCTTTTGCGATATACCGAATAACGTCCATTTAAACAAGTAAAACCGCTCACTAAATACTCTAAGCTACTCATACGACGACTCCTCAATATACGGTATTTCACCGAAAGGTATAATAATAAATTAAAATTGCTTACCCCTTTAACATCTTCCACTACAGGAAAGCCGTTGTGCTTATATCGCGTTAATATATCATATATATAATTCGCTTTATCTTGCAGCATAACGCACACTGCTGGTGCGCTCATAACATCCGAAGCTTTCAATCCCCGATAATGTGACAAAGGCTCCCATGGCATCATCGGCACATGATTAACGGCCACTTGTATATCATAGATACCTTCGTTGAAATAGTCGCCAACCCACTTTGCACTAATCAAGGTTAAAATTATAGGAAAAAAAAAAGATGGCTCCATTCCAGTCGTTTCCATTAATATTACAGTTAAACTGATCGTCATACGTAGTACGCCACCTAAATTAGCCGCAGCTCCAATTAAAGCATATTTACCAGGATTTAGGAAAGCCTGAAAGGAAAATTAAAAAATATATATTTTCCAACGATGAAAGAAATCGAATATTTCACAAACCGCTTTGGGGAAGAGATAATACGCAATCATTACCACCAGGCGACCCCAAGCGGCACCCACCAAAGCTGTAGGTATGAATACTCCTAGACTGACGTTGAGACCAAACGTTAAGCAAGAAAACACGTAGTAAATTAAAGTGAAAGTAGTTAAAGTTAAGATTTTATGAGAGCCTAAAAAAAAAAAATTGCCTTTTCAAAAACTTTAGCTTAACGAAATTTTGTGCAAATATCATACCAGGAGGGTCGTGGAACAGAGAGCGAACTGTGGCCTCAGGTGTTTGGAACCATAAGGCAGCCACTGCATTATATTCATTATCCTCACAGAATAGCTAAATAGTAACGAAAAGATGTTCATGAAAGACATATTTTTCATTGATAGTTCAGTTTACCTGTGTTGGATATTCGGTAGGATCATTGCCCAGAGGACGGCAATCGTTAATGAAATATATCATAGCGCAAGCCATTGAAACACCTAACATAGCCACAAACGCCGCTTCTAGAACTTTAGCGAATTTCGGTTTAATAAATCTCGCTCGGAAACGACTTAAGCGTGTATTTAGCATATTCCAAAAGGCGCCCAACACACCGCCCGCTATACCGTATAACATAAATATTGGTAATTCGTAATAGTTAAATGTCAAAGGCTGTTCAAATTTTCCCAAATTGAAAAGACCAATGAAAGTATAATTATTTAAACCGTGATAGGCAGACAATACAATATTCAAAGTGAAAGAACTGACGATAGAGGCTACTAAAGTTCGCCATATGAGATTTTGATTCCAGAAGCTCGCCGCCTCTTCCAAGGAGAACAACATTCCACCTATTGGCGCACCAAAGGCAGCGGCCACACCAGCAGCCGCCCCCCCTAAAACAAAATCACGTTTCTCATGATCGTCACGAAAATCTTTGAATACACGAAAATCTTTCGCAAAAGTAGTACTTTTGCCTTGAGATATACCGGCAGCTACAACCGCTCCGGCGTGAATCATAGGTCCTTCCTAAATAGGAAAAATAGAAATACTCTTTCAAAAAAACATAACAAAAATTTTTATAAAATTAATGCAATACCTTGCCCCCCGCCAGGCCACCAACTACAGAAGTTATGACGCCTATTGCCTTAACGGTCATAGTTTTAATCCGCACTACTCGTGGAATTTTAACACCGTTCAGATAGCTTTTCACTTGAGGCACACCACTTCCAGCCGTAACCGGCTCTATATAAGTTACCATGGCGGCTCCTAGACTAACTGGAACTATGCTTAAAAGCAACCAATATATATAGGGTAAGACCAAATCACCCATAGAAATATTGCCATCCACCTCTACGAAAATATGCAAACGAATAATCTAAGGAACTGTTGTGAGGAGCAACTCTATCTCACTTACGGTATTTCAAAAATTTATATTTTAGTCCACTCAATTCCTCGATAATAATATCGATTGTACAGGCCACTAGAGCGGTGATGATACCAATTTGTAAGAATATGATCCAACGTAATATGTCTTTACGCGACGTCCATCTAATGCCTGCAAGACGTTTCTGTTCTGCTTGAAATAGAACATTTTCACAAACATCATAGTCTAAACTCTTAAAAAGAAAGAAGTTCACACACATATGTACGAGTACTTGTGAAATAAAATGTGACGAATACCTCGTAAATATCGGCTTGATCGTTAATGGCTGCTGTACGAGAGCGTAAATGAAATGTGGGATGCTGTTGGGAGGCTTGCGATGTGGATGGTTCCACAGGCAAATTGACTTGATCAGTGGATGACTCTAACCTTTCTGGCACTGTCACTGAAGTATTACGTGTGGTTTTAAATACCTACAATTGGTTTTTACACATACAGAAAAAATAATGACTCATTTAACTAGTAATCACGTACGATAGGAACAATAGGACTTTCCGATTCCACATGTGTCTTGTTTTTAAAATCTATAAGTAGTTCATCAGATGTTATTCCCTTGTTTTCAGCTCCAATTAATATTTCTTCGTCGCTTTCCTCGTCGCAGTTGTCAAAAGTGACGGCAGTTGGGATCTGCACCTCTTCAGTATCACTGTAACTTATTAACGGTTTTTCATCACTTTTCGATTCTACCTTTTTTTCCATAATTTATGCGTTTCTTGTTAGAATTATATTAATTTTCGTAGACACAAAATGCTGGCAGACATCTGCGGGGAAAATACCAAAAAATAAATACGAATCTATTCGCTACGATAATGCTGAGAGCAAGATGCCACACTGTTAAAAAAATGTAGTCAACTATTGCAAATAGCATTGTGCGAGCAAGATAGCTGCATCTAAAATTTAGTTTCAATTTTGATAGATGATAATTCTTAGCAATTGCAGTAACTAAATAAAAAAGCACTCAAAACAACAATTAGATTCCCAATCATTTATTTTCAAAAAGAAAAAAATTGTCGTTAATTCAATTTTAAGAAACATATGGAACCCTTACGGGTAGATTGCAAAAACTTTAAGGCAATTGTCCATCAAAGCAAAAAGTGGGTATGTTTCTTCTACTTTAAATTCGAAGATGGCTTAGGAAAAATTACAATTTGCTAATAAACATAAAAATTATTCTTTCTGAAGATCAGAAGAAAATTTTTTTTGAAGATCAAAACTTGCAATTAAACCGACTTTTGCCGCCACAACAAGAATTTTTTCTTCATTATTGTTTATCTTTGGTGTTGTCGTATTCTAAAATATCCATTAAATAAAGCTTGCAAAGACTGCAAGAATGTATAATATATATGTGTTTTATTTTATCCCTGAATCGAGGTATTGTCTATTTCATTTCCTTATATAAATTGACATCCATAATTTGAAGAGAATTGTCGTACTTAGATTCAGTAAGTAAGGTAGAATTGTCCTTTGAAGCATGTTCCTAGCAAACCAACGTAACGAGGCAGGCACCTTGAGATGCCGCGAAAAATAATTCAATCATATCAATTTTAATAATAATTACATTTTATTGATTCCATTTTATATAAAGAAGTGCGCGTAATTACTTTTGTACTACGATACAACTCTGTGCCCGCAAAACATAAATAAAGATGGCAAGTACTTTATTGAAAGAAAAATTTCGAAAGGTCTATTACTATCTTCTATAACTACAAATTGCTCTTCTTCTTCCTCGAGTTGAACGAAAAACGAATATTATTAATTACATATTTTCTGACAATAAAAAGCAATCTTACTCGCATACGCTTACGAGATTTACTACACGGTCTTTGAAGATATCAGCTGATTTTTTTCCTGCAATGCGAATAAACGTTTGAAGTTTTAAAATTACAAATTTTTTCCGTGCTCTTATAAGCTTAATTAGTTTACGTTGGTTGCATCTGGAGGATAAATCTCACCACGTGAGATTGATTCGTCAGTTCCAGAATTATTAGAAAACTGCCCATACGTAGTTTTTTTAGTTTTTAGATTTTTGGTGTGGGTTTTCTTCTTCTTTTTTAGTTTTTTTGGTGTAATTCAATTCAATTTTTTTTTTTTTTTTTGCTCAGTAGACTTACGTGCAATCACACATATGACGAAGTTTATCTTGAAGAATCTTGAATTATGGTCAGCAGGGCATTTGAAACAAATATCTAGATTTTTGCAATACCCAGCATAATGGTTACGGCTTCTACACATATAGCATACTATAACCTCCGTCGTATATCCGACATTTCTCCCAACCAATACGCAATTTACCTTTTGCCAAGAAACGATGCACAATCCATCTCAACAACCGCACCGTAATAGGCTTTTCCCTGGTTCGTAACCGTACAAGACCTGACGATTCTAAGAGCGCTTCCATCCAAAACAGAGCTCCGACTGCGCAACTTGCCCAAAAGTTCCTCGCTACCTTAATTGAAGTTCATATCCGTTAATTTAAAAAGAGGATAAAGCTTACTAGACATCATAATCTCGTATTTCTTCGACATTTTGTTCTCAATAACTGATTTAGCCATTTTTCTCCCATCGCCACCACAACAATCAGTCACAACGACACCATAGTTTCTGCAGTGAACACTCAAAATTTTCAAAATGTTAAGATTCACATTTTTGCTTAGTACCTTTTTTCCGATTGTTTCTGGGCTTGATTAAAGGAGCTTCAGTCTTAATTGCATAAGAGAATGCACTTCCACTATCTTTTGTGCTACTCAGTTTGCTATCCAACGACCGGCTAAACTCAATACCTTTTTTATTTTCCGCAAGCAATTTATTAAGTAGGTCATTAACCCCAACAAAATTTTCCAATTCTTGCTAAAGTTATCGATAACCCTTAACGTACCGTTCAAAACTTTTCTGAAAGTTCAAAATGGTCCTCAGTTGCTCATCAACTCGGTGCTCGCAATGTGCTATCAACTCTGCAACTTTTTTCTCACTCTTCCTTAACGCAGCTGCCCACTCATCTTTATATTGTACTACTCTAACACTATTCTTAGCAGCTGTGATATAGGTTTCGTTAGGGATGAGATCTACATTTTGAATGTACGTCACTCAATCCGATCATATCTTTCGCAAAAAATTGCAAGTTCCCATCACATTTGAAGAATACTTAAGTCAATCCGTTACATTTGGCGGTTAAATGGTAAACTTTACCACAAACGCTTTGGAATCGTACCCCGTTTTCAACCAGGACTGCAATGTTACAATACGCACATAAGTCAGGAGTTGTCTTATGTTCACTGCTTACATTATGTATATCGGAATATCTTGGAATTGAAGATCGCTTTAGGGCAATATAGCGAAGAGTATCAAAAAATTAAAGCCAATCCAAGCACAGCTTTATTTTGGTTTCTACCAAAACCTTAAACAAATATCTGAACCTTTATAATTTTTATATAGATATATGAATGATAGATGAATAATTACTTCCAAGGTCTGTATATGCTATAGGATTGACTTCAAGGGTCAGCGGCAAAAACAATATTTCACTTATTGACTACGTTACATTTCATAGATTTGGATATATTACAAACTGCAAATAAAGAAAAATGCGAACTGATGTTAAAAAAGGAGAAAATAGATGAAAATATCGAAGAATCGGCTGATCCGATGTCCTGTTCGGAATCAATAAGTGAAGTTAACGAAAGTAGAAACGATGAGGAAAAAGGTTTAGAAACTAAAAATGATGCAGAAGAATCAGAGGGAGAAGAACTTGAAGAGGATGCAACTCACACAGAAGAAAAGGATTTGAGTATAGATGAGAAAAAGGAGGAAACCGAGAAAGTAAATGAAAAAAGTGCAGAAAGAGAAGGGATCACAACTAAAATTAAATTATCTGCGGAATCGGCGAAGGCAATTGAAGACCCTGATGATTATCTTTTTGTATATTTGAGACGAAAGAAATACCGGATCACAGTGCCGAAAATACGTTCTGAAGTGTTGAGGGGTTGCAATTTGGTTTTCTTCGGTTTATAACCCTAGCTTGCGTTGAAAGTTATTTACGTTCAATGCTCATAAAAACGTAAATAAAAGCCATATTATTATATAAAATTTGTAATAATATGATATGAAATGAAATAATACGCAAGCACGTGAGAGAATGTAATTATTTACATTGTTCCAAGAAAAGTAGCCACTAGACTGTATGCACGAGCAGTTTCACAAAGATTCAAATGATTTAACGTCGACTAAAAGGTCAATAGTTATTCTTCGTCAGGTATTCATCCTACGATGAAAAGATATGAATCTACCTATAAAGCATGTACAGTTTCCATGGATGAATTGTTGGTTCAAATTGATTTTGCGTTGCAATCTAGATAATTGGTTTTATAAAGAAAGCTTTGTATTTTCGAATGAATTTTCACTTTCTTGCCGTTTAAAATTTAATCATTTAAAATTTTTTGGTTTACTTCAACTTTCGTAAAGTAAAACAATTCTCGCTGGATTTCATTTTACTCTCCACTTACAAATGTTATCTTTTGTACTAGCAACTAGCAATAATTTTTGATTATCGTAAAAGATACGATGTTGCCAATTTAAATACAGAAAAAAGCAATTATTTGTTCGCAGTTTTCAAAAAACGACCGCAATTTGGTTGATTGTATCTCGAATTCTTTTTCGTGTTTTTGATAGCAGAAACACTCACAGCACGTTGTAGCCAATGTATTCTTCTTTCTCAGATCTTCCATCTCTTTGCGCTGTAAAAATATTTCATATTCTTTGCATTTACATTTGCATTGCATATGACATTGTTTACACTTCAATAGTATGGAGGGATCGTTGTACACCTTGATTGAGCTAATGTCTACGCAGCACGCCGCCGATTTGGACAGTATCCAAAGAACCTTAGAAACTCTTCGTGTTTACCGATAACAATCTTTTTTCACATGTAATATGTAAGAGGAATCTTGCAATATATTTTTAATTTATGGAATACATTACATATTTTGGGTACTATGATTTTCTTGGGTTTCTAGTCATTGTGGTTTCAGACATTACGTATGCGAGAATGAAGTTTTTCTTTTATATATACCCAGAAGGACCGTCAGAATGCAATATGAACCGTCCAAAATCTCATTTTACAAATTTGGGAACTATATACCCATATTAAAAAGTGATGGAGCGCTAGCACTCACTATAGATGACGTATTTTTTCACAAAACTCATACATGCAAGAAACTACATTTACTGCAAAATTCATTTAAAAATGGATGATAAAGAATCTAATTAAATGTACACGACGCGTTTCACGTAAAATACCTTATTTGGATGTAAAAAATCCCGTAACATTTTTACGAGTTCCACGATTATTATAAGGTTCTTCGTGTCACCATAAATGGTCAGCATGCTTCATGCGTCGTTTTTCCTTTTATTTCTATTTTATTCTTGTTATAATAACACTGTCCGCTGCCCCGCATTACAGGATTGGACACTTTTCTTATATCTTCCATCATTTGTGTGTGTAAAAAAGAAATTTGTTGTGAAAAAAAATCTGCAAAATTAGTTTGTGCTCTTCTTCTTCTTCTTCTGCAAGTGAGCAAATCAACAACAGATGTGTTTCAGCCCAATAGTAAGAAATGCAAAAGCAAATAGCAGAAACAACTCATGAAGCTATTCTCATAAACATGTCTAAAGGCATAGACAATTTGTGGACTTAAAATCTATTTTCTTAGCAACGGATAAAGGATTACTCAAACAAACAAAACGAACGTGAAATTTAATGTACTGTTCTAATCTATGTTATCAAAATAACAATCTATTTTTTGTACCATGATTTCAGTTATTTTTTGTTTTCTTCAAATGGCAGTACTATTCAATGGTTAATTTTGTGTTATATTATTGGTTCCTCTCTTTCTGAGTTGGTTTATAGTGTATTACTGGTAGCTCTAGCAGAGTTTATAACATTGTTGCCCAAGAGTGGGCCATCCAGCCAAGTATCTGTAACTATAACACGGACACGCGCTCCTCATTCACAGGAAAATTTAAGAAAAAAAAGGGGGCAATTTGCGATTTTTTGAAAGTTTGCCCTGCAATGTTAAGATATCAAGGAGGTAACTATAAATGGTAGCACGAACTCGAAGGGTGTTATTTAATTGAACCAAACTCTTTGTAGGGCGATCTGATATATGTTGATCTTTCAAAACGTGAACTGCTATTTTTCATTCGTTCAATTCACTCACATATGCGGCGATTAACTAACGGTTTTTAAATTATTGGGCTTAATAGTTTTTATGTTTTGAACTGTTTACCTTCTCTTCCGTTTTATAGTTACGTTCAGTAGACTTACGTGCAATCACACATATGACGAAGTTTATCTTGAAGAATCTTGAATTATGGTCAGCAGGGCATTT
>CCAG010015293.1:0-20985 GCA_001077435.1 Glossina morsitans morsitans
TTTTAATATTTTTATAAATATTTTTACTTCCGAAATTTTTTCCATTATCGTAAGTTTTTCAAAAAAAAAATAAAATATATTAAATAACTACTTTTGAGAGTGCTATGTTGATCCCATCAGGGCTACTGGAATAATGCTCGCATTAGTGCTTAGTTGAACTTTAAATTTTATATAATTCGCATAATCTTACCTTCGTTATATTATTTCAGATCTGGACATGCGCTTTCTTGTTTAATTTACTAAACTGTTTTTATTAGTTTAGTTAATGGCATAAACAAATATTAAATGATTTATATCTGAACATAGTATCATTTCATGTTTAAATTGTGTCACTCGCACCCTCCGGATAAGAGATAATTATCATCACGTATATATTTTAAAGATAATTTTTATATATCTTTCGAGGAATTCCATTATGTGTGACTCACGCTTTGTAAAGGTAAACACGTTACGATTCACTTTCATATTAATTTCACATTTTTATAATAAATATAAAAAAAAAAAATTTTGGATAATTATCATAAAAAAAAAAGAAAGAATTCTTTATTAAAAAAAATTTGATGAATAATAGAATCTTGACTTTCATTCAAACACAAATCAGATGCTAGACCACCTACCAATCGATAGACGCGCCTTCGATCAGCAACAGGCCACATGGGTTCAAATCTCAAGTGGAGTAGAGTTTCCTTTGGTCATAGCTATAGCGAGCTCTTAGTTGATAAAGGCACACAACCACTAGCCTGCAGCCATTACACCTCCTTCTTTTTATAATAATAAGGGATAAGGGATTGGTCCAAATTAAAAAAAAAAAATATAAAAAGTTTTATTCGCACGCGACTCTATAATACTGGGTGGACACGGCTGATTTTTTCTATTTTTGTGCAGGTACTAAAACATCGCCCATAGAATTTGCCTTCAATGCCTTTGTAAAGTTATCCCCTGTAGTTTATAAGTAACGAGTAAAGAACCAATTTTTTATTCCTTTTGAAAGACAGAGTTGTTCTCAGGTCAGGTGGTAGTGTAGGCGTGTCCTTCGACCCATTTTCAATTTAACTTAGGTGCAAAAGTTTCCAATGTTTCTGAAAAATTTGATACCTTCATTTTTGCGGCCAGGAGAATTTTTACAAGAGTCACTACACAGACGCACATACGGACATGGTTATCGGAATCGATTCGGAATTTATTGCTGATCAGGAATATATGTATGGGGTTGGGGTCTCGAACACTTCCTTCTGTGTGTTGCAAACGTTTGGAGAAAAATGAATGTATCCTTCATACTTCGGCGATGTGTATAAAAAGCAGTAACTCTGTGATGCACTACAGTTAGGTAATGCAACTATATATCCGCCATTATCGGAGGATTTTCTCAATAACTTATTATCGAGTGTACAAATCGTTAAATTTATCGTCGTATGTAGTCTTGTAAATTAGTACAAACTGGTAAATGGGCAAACATTAGCAAGCATTTTGAACATTGTCCACCTAAAAAAAATGTAAGCAGGTGCTCTATATGTAGGATATTTTCTTGAGGTGATGTTGTTACTCCGATTAGTGTGGGGCAAAATCTATCATTTAATTCAAGAGAAAATATTTGCAAGATTTCTTCTGTCTCTCTGTTTGCAAGACGGAGATCGAACCATTTTAGCGCGCTAGCGCTCTGTTAGGCTCTTATGCTCAAGGCAGTCCTCCCGGAATTACCGTTGCATACGTTTTCGTATATTCCTGTTCCTGTTCCTCTGCTCTCTATTTACTTATTATTACTCCACTTATACCTTGCGCTAGGGCTCATATTTTTGAATGACGTAGCATTTATCTGAGCAGTTTCTCCCATGTCGCTCTTTCTCATATGACCTGGCTTAGCGCGTCCTTCGCAGCTGTGAATTTTGGCCACTTGAATAATACATGTTCAGCCGAACACTAGGCACGTTGATGCAATATCATGCCCCCTCTCATCCAAGTATTGCCATGTCTGCTCAGCTCTATTTGTGTGAGTTAGTTTCCGTGTATGTATGTATGGATCTATGCTGATATGCAAATGATGGAATATTTCATGGCTTTTGTTTTATTTAAAAAGCTTTAGTCTTCATTTAATTCTATTCCGTATTGAAGTATTGGTTTCCCCTACTTCAGTGCTCAAGTACTGTGTAATTGGAAATGTAACCGAACTATGAGATTTTTTCTTTCCCCCTTTTAGGTTTTTTTTTTATATGTTATTAGGTTTTTTGCTTTTGAATTTTTTTTTTTTTTTGTTAACAAAGAATAAAAAGTAGCTTTTCGTGTGTCATTTGTGTTTATGCACTATTTTGGTTATGTAAGCTTCAAGGATTTATTTAACATTACTTTGTTTGCTGTTATTGCCATTTGGCAAACGATAACATAGCGTAATTTATAGTCCCGTTGTAAATTAGCATCCATGAGAATAAAATAAACAAAAAAATAATTCTTATAGGTTTCTCTTTCACTTTGCAACGAATGTAAAATACGTTTACTTCTTTTTTTTTATCATTATTATGTTTTATTTTGCGGGCTAAAGATATAAATCTCACTTAAAGAAAAAAAAAAAAAAAAAAAAAAAAAAAACTATTGATTGTGAATTTAAATATGAAATACGTGACCTCATTGGATCTGCAAACTGAAGCTAATTTATTATGGTTTGAAATATTCGATTTAATTTCCAAATCAACGAAAATAGCTGAAGTACAGAAAATAAGCAAAAAAAAGTAATTTCGAATCTTCTACGCTCGCGGCTTTTATCTTAATACGCTTTGAAAAAGAAACCAAGTAACTTAAGTTACACAGTTTACACACAATGGATGGATGTAGTTCGTGTTAACCATTTCGATGGTATATATGGGGAACTTATTCCATCTCTCTGCTATAATTTATGGGCAATGGGTAAAAGAACAGAAAGGGACTCAGAGGTGTTCTTAATTTATATTGCATTTAAAGCTTGTCCCTGGAGAAATTTAGAATATTTTCAATAGTAACTGGCGTGAAGAAACTTTCCCTGTTTCTGGCCAATTTGAAGCTAATAGTTTTAGAAAATGTGTACAACACTCATTGGACAGATGCGGCCGGAAAGACCTGTTCAAATCCTGTTTAATAAATAATTTTTACACTTTATGGGATCTTCCAAGCTTTTTCCCTTGCATTCAAACGTGACGATGAAATGAATACACCTCCTTATTTCGGTGCTGGGCATAAAAATGGAGATTTGCAGAAGAAATTGGTGTAAGTCTACTTTTGCTTATATCCAAAAATTTATAAACAACAAGTAAAAACGCTGCAGTATGCCACGCCCTACCGTAAAATACTCCACAGTATCCTACAGTTATCCATACATTGACTTTTCAAAATAAGGCCTTTTATGAGAAGTGGTCGAAATAATGATCCAATCCGAAGCATTCTTGGTGGTGTAACAAATTTTATCAAAATATGTCAAAAATTTTGGGCCATGGATTGAACACGAGAAAACAGGACCGACAGACAGACAGACTAGTTTGGATCGATTTAGAATCATTTTCAAAATCGTTCGGTATAATAAAAGCTGCGTCCATTTAAACTCATTTTGGGTGTTACGTACATCCGCACAAACTTACCACCCCACAAGTGGAAAACATTTTACATATTCTTGAAAAAGTGCAGTCGAAAGTGGTACAAGTCCGGTTGCAGATGTTTCCACTGTCGAACTGAATGTACACAAACACTGTTTTCTCATTTCAATCTCTTTTACCTGCTTCTGGATTACTACCGTGTCTAAATGTATAGAGAATGTCACGTGAATTGCTGGCCGAATTTGATTTATAATAAAAAAAAAAAAACAATTTATTGTAGACATAACAGGATGATTTGTTTTGTTTATAAGTTTTACCAGATAATATTAATAACATTCGTAAGGACAATAATCAATCTAATACAGTACTCCATAGAAAATAAAAAGTACAAAGGATCTATTAATGCGCCGAAAGAATTTTCGAAAACTTTTGCTTCCATTTCAAATCGGCTGTACTTTCTTCAAATGCGAGAAGATATTTAGATCATTTTTTTGCGCATCATCATTTTTGTGCCCGATTTTTCTTTGAAATAATATTTTCACGTTATATGATTTTACTGATCTACGGGTTTTTAGTAGTTATTTGGTCTTCAAGGCAGATCCTGGGATACTGTTAGCGAAAAGGTAAAGCTTCTTCTTCTTCTTCCTCAAAGAAAATTTAAAAAAAAATTATCGATCATGCCGTCGTAACCATGACTGATTTTGCTTGCTTTTGTAACTAAGCTACTAAGGGGAAAAGTTTTACGACCAAATTTCCTTTTATAGAAAGAGTTTTTATGTCATAACGTAATGGTTTCACCAAGCGGATAGACTAACTTGAGCTTAAAGTGACTTTCGCTGCTTACATCAATCAGGTGTAGAAAACATTTTTGTGGTATTAACGTTTGACTTATATCAAATATATTAGCCATGGTAGGTAGATGTAAGGAGGAAGAAAGTTATGTTCAGCTAAGGCCGGATCTTAGATATCAACTACGATTTATTTTCTCATAGTAATTTCAATTTTATTGTACCTCATAAATAGAGGTGTTTTCAGTTTACGCTTTACTATGGGAGTATGCTCTAGCCGACTTGGCCCGTTTTCAATAATAATTTGCGTGTAAGAACTTCCAAACTTTCCATCATATACGAAATCGATCTCTACGATCAGGAAAGTGCCAGCAACAAATTTGCATAGATAGATAGACGGGCAGACGAACAGAAAGATAGACAGGCAAACTGGAAGAGAGGCAGACGGAGGGATGGCCTCGCACATATCGATTCAAAATTTGATGCTGATCGGCTGAGTCCCCGAAGCTTACTTCCGGTTGTTGCCTTACGACAAATTGAATATATCCCCATCCTTGTGGGTGTAGAAAAGGACATCAACAAATAAACTGTAGAGCTTATTAAGAATTAATTTCATATACGAGTATAACGTAAATGAAAGTATATTTTAATAAATATGATAAGTAAGAAGAATAAAAGGAAAAGATATATTTTGCCTTTACTTTCAACATAATAAAGCATTCATGATAAATGGTGTATATGTAGGACGGTAAACTTTAAGTAACATTACATTTTTCTCTTTATATGCATCCCCCATTAAAAAGATGGGCGCTTTATTGTGATTTGTATTTAAAAAAAAAAAAAAAGAAGAGCTTTATAGCGCTTAAATATTCTGACGAAGGTTTTCCATAAAATTTTTCTTAAAATTATATAAAAACAAGTAAGAAAGTTATATTCGGTTGGGCCGAATCTCACATACCCAACATGACCCATGCTTTCATTTATTGTCATTTATTGTCACCTTTTACTTCACTAAATGGTATTGGCAAAGAAACCTGCGACATCGTCCGTCCACCATAATTAATTTAGAATTAACTCACTTACCTTGTCACCTTCTACTTGATACCCATATTGATGCTGTTATTAAGAAAAAATTAATCCACCGGGTCGTGGTGTCCTCCGTATTTATTTTAGAATTAACACACTTTTAGGCAGGTAGTGTATATCTTCATTTGAGAAACGTGCAAAATAATTTTTAACATTCTGGCACCACTTTTAACTTTTGGATGGGTATGATTGATATTTTCGATTTTTGCATGTGAGGTGTAGAGTGTTTTGTAAAGTAAAGGCGGAAAATTTCGTTCTTTCATCCTTTATATTTTGTGAGTAATGAGAACAAACCCATAATTTATTGCGTAAAGAAATGGTGTTGCGTTCACTTTGCCCTTTGTTGCGGGCATGTGGTCTGAAACAGTTTGTCCCGCCTTCAGTATCAATCTGCGTCCAAAAACTGCCAAGTTTAAAGTCGATATCTTCATTTTTGCGACCAGGAGATTGTCAACAACACACACCACAAAGACACACAGATGGACAGACATGGCTTAATTAATTCAGAATTTCATGCTGATTACGAATACATGAAATTTATGGGATCTGTGAAACTTCTCTTCGCATGTTGCAAACATTATGACAAAAGGGATATACCATCCACCCTTCAGTGGTGGGTATAAAAAAAAAGGTTTTATTTAACAGTTTCTCTATCTATTTACAATTTCTCTGTTCGTGTTTCACCCGTTCTCTGCCATGATTACCAAAATCGTCCTACCGATCCAGTTGAGCTTCTTACCTTGCGTAAACCATAAATTTGCTGTCTTTTATTAATATTCGAGAAATTTATTTCTAGCGTAAAAAAAGAAAAAAAACTGCCGCCTGCTATTCTTGACTTAATGCGCTTTAAAATTGGGAAAATCTATACCGACTGTATGAACATTTGCCTGAAGGCGACTAAAGCTTTTGTAATGTGTTTTCAAGTAATTGAGAATTTTTTAGAAAAATCTTGTATTCTTTGCATAATTTGTCTTTGACTCTGTATTCAATTACTTTTTTTTTTTTGCTTTGCATAGTTTTCTTTTGGAAAAATTGCTTGTTTGTGGTGTTGTATGAGTGCATTTTTTTTTTCAATTTCCTTTATTTAAACGAAATAAGAGTACTTAGAAGTCAGTTTCGAGTTTTGTTTTATCATATCTCCTATTTTAAGAAAAACAACCGAAACGTGTACGAGAGGCAGGTAGGCAGGACAAATAAATGCACTCCCAAATGGTAGAGAAAAAATATATTTTTTTTCATTTACTTTTACATTGGTTTCTTTGAGTTCTATAAAAACAAAATAATTGAATTAGTATGCTTTCGTCCTTCAGAGCCGTAGAAAAATTTCCATTTCAAAAATCCTTTATCTTCTTTTATCTAAAGTGCTAGAAATAAACAAATGCTTATGTGCACTTGCATACGAGGTCATATACTTACTTGTATTTAAATGAATATATCACTACTAACTCTCTACTTACTTTTCTCCTCATTTGTTGTATCTCTAATAATTTTTCATTAAAATAAAAGAAATACAAAAGCAACAAGTTAAAAATCAAAACAAAAACAAAAACATTAATTTATATCCCTGGCCGTACCATTCATTCTCTATCTCTCTCTCTCTCTTACTCTTTTACAGTGAACATAGCATATAAACATGCATTCACTTAAGTATAAGCGGCTTAACATGTATGTGGGTGTGTGGGTGTATGTGTGTGTGACTGTTTGTTATTAGTAACCATTTGCGGAAAGGGGTCGGTAAATTTACGTGTTTCTTGTTGGGGCGTATGTTTATTTATATTGTGGATGGAGAGTACATGTGGCGTTATATGTATAATTAATTTTTATATTTACGATAATCATACGCAATGTTATACAATATTTAAACTATGAAGAGAAATATTTATTAAGAGATGTTAGAATAATTTTGAATGGAGAGGTTGATGGATTAAGTTAGTGTTAGAATTATTACCCATGGAATTTATGAAAGGAAAGATACTTACACCCTACTTCACATATCGTAAGATTAGATTTGTGCGCACGTATGCAACATATGAGGTGATAAGATAGGAGGATAAGATGGAGCCATATTATATTATGCTTAATTAAGCATGCCTGTCCGGCTGTCCATCCGTTATGTTTGTTCAAGTGTTTTTATGGTAAACCTAGAAATTACAATGTTCGAGATATTTTCCTCAATATTGGTAATTTGACTTCACGTTGCCAAGCAATTACTGCACGTGGATTTACGGAAGCAAGGATTTTTACATCCTTACATCCTATATCATTTATCGTAAGATTTAAGTTTGTGGGGACATATGCAATACGTGGAACGATTTCAGATTTATACACGCACACACACACATTTAAGTATGTTCGGCCGTCTTTTTGGTTTACGTATACTTGTTCACGTTCATAGTTAACTTAAACTTTACAACTTTCGAGAGATACTTTCATGATCTTTGCTAGTTTGACGGCTTTTAGAGCTAAGGGCGAAAGTTTTTGGAAATACAAGAAATCGAATCATTTTTACGATCACTTCCAATATAAAGAGTTGTTTTGATAAATTAATTATAGAAAAAAAAAATTTCCATTTCTCGACAAGAATCACTTGAAAATAATATCAAACGGACTTAGAAAATGCGAATAGCATTAGATATGAGTCCTTAAACGTTATCCTATCCAAACATAAAAATAAGAGTTTCTATGGCACCAATGCTTAAATTTAATTAATAGTGATAAGACTTATAAACTTGTTGTGCTAAATTTGACCCACCCTGAGGTCTATTACTCCAAATATCTTTATTATAATAATACTCAGGAAAATTGACTTCTACAAGGCATTCAGTTTTACAATATTTTATGATGAAAATATGTAAAGAATTGTGTTAGACGAAGTACCGTAAGGTACTCAATGACCGGTTTTGCCCAACACGACTTGTTTTAAATAGTGCTATTGACGATTCCTCTCCCATCATTTTATTATTTATGTAGGATGGGGGAGGGAGTAAGAGAAGTTTACAGGAAATGAAAGTTCATTTAATTTTTCTCTATCTTGTTTGTTTTTTTTTTTTTTACTTTAGGCTTCAGATCAGGCTAAACGTTATAACAACTTAACAACGCAATGTACTTCAATCTCACCCACGCAGGATTTGCAAAATTTTGTGCATATTCTAGCGTTACCATCGCAAGCACAGAAAGTACCAAAACGAGCCTTTGCCCCCCCGCAACCTCCCGGAGAAGCCGATGACACGGGTGAGGTAAGACCAATTTCGCTCTCGTTGCACTTATAACAAAAAAAAAAGAAAAAAACCATTTTATCATCTACTGTTTGTTGTGTTTGTAATCAAAATATAGGAAATGGCGCCAATTTTACGTAATGAATTGGTATTCGATAGACATTCAAGCTTGTCATTGCGTTCCGCATTGGAATCACTGAAACGTGAAGCTATTGATTTGGAAATGCAAATACGGCAACTGCAGGTAACCTTTGATTTATTTATATATACATATATATATACATATATATATACATATATATATATGTATATATTTATGTTTGCTTATATTTGTGTGTTTACAGATAAGATAGATTTGTTTACTGCATTGTTGCTGTTGTTGTTATTTATGCTATTAATATTATTTTTATCTTTCTTTGCCAATACAATACAGGACGCCGTTGATACGTTAAATCGTACACAAATACGTGGCATTGAAGGCCAACTGTATAATAAAGTTAATGAGATGCAAGAGGATCTATCTATGAAGAAATTCGATTTGCACACCAAACAACTGCACTTGGCAGCCATTAAAACTCAGGTGAGTTTAACAAGTGATTTATATGTTGCGACTTTCAATTGCATTTCTTTAGACTTCTATTTCTCTATTACCTTCAAGTTACGAGAAGAAAGTTTTTTTGTTTTATTGTTTTACTCTCTCTTTCCATAGGAAAAGTGAGTTTTGTTTCCATAAGTTTAACTTTCGAAATTTTTATGTTGATTTAATTTACCATGAAAGTTATCGTTACAGCTGCAATGTTGTGGCAGTCAACTGGTTTTCACTTGCAAAACTTTTCCTCACTGTTTTATCGTTTCGCTTATGAAAATGTTTTTGCTGCTTTTGTCGCGACTACTCCTAGGTTTGTGACGAGCTAACTAAAAGTATTTTGTACCTTAAGCTGCGTTTAGTGTGGATTTAAAGGAATGAATGTGTGGATAAATTTAATGCATTCATATAAACGAAATCGTTGCTGTTTCATTAATTTTATTGAGAAGAGGTCTCGCTTAATTTAATCTTTTCAAAAATTAAAAAGATCGATATTCTTGATTTTCTTTACTTATTAATTATATCAATCACTCAATAAGTTCGTAGGATGAGAGGCGTTTTTTCTTGTTGCAATTATGTTCACCTTTGATCCTTTATCACTTTTAATACCAAGCGCATCCTGAAATAGGGTCGCCATAATCGTCCTAGTCCACTTTTGTACTTTTCGCCCCTTTGAAGTGTTTCCATTGGTTACCGTCCATTCGACTGACTGCCGAATCAACTCTGCAGTGAAGTGATGAATTCATGTTTTATCGCAGGAAAAAATCCTTTTTATTTTGCGTCCACGTTTTTATTTTTAACCAAAAGTGAGCAAACGCGTTACGCACTTCGAACAGACCTTTCCCATAGATAGACGATTATGCTGACTAGTGATTACACCGCTTTCTGATGTCATTAACGTGTCGGAAATTCTGAATCAATTTAAAGTAGTCTTTTCGTCTGACCATTTGTCCGTCCATTCATACTGTCTTCTTATGTTCTATCTGTAGTTTGCAATTTTTGAGATATTTTGATGAAATTTGATGCACTGATGTGCTCTGGCCCAAACCACTTTTCGACCCTTTTCATATGACGTCTTATCTTGAAAAGTCGTTATAGGAATAAATGTGAGATGGTGTAGGATATTAAATGTGCCATGATTCACTTTTTTTTTGTTTTAATAAGATTTTCTTACTAATGAACTACTTACTCTCGCACAAACTTACCATAAGTGGTGCAGTTTATAAAAGTTGGAATAAAATAAGTGAGAAAATTATATTCGGTCGTGATCGAATCTTTTTCACAAATGACAATACATGGACGGACAGACGGACATGATTAAGTTTATATCTGTCTGTGTCTCTGGTGCTTTCTTGTGAGTGTTGCAAACCTTTTCACAAAATGAATATACCTTTCATCCCCCGCTATAATAACATTGGATTCGCTTTGCTTGTTATAATAGAACAAAAAAAGAGGATTTCTATTAGAAGTTCTTTTTCCTTTCGCTCTGTTTGTTTTCACAAGTATCTTAAGAAAGTTAAAGTTCTTAAATCAATCGGACCTTTTTTGTAAAATTTCTTTTTTCCGGTTGCTACCCTTGTAGGAATTCAAAATTTCATCGATTACGTTCCTCTTTCTTACTAAATGCTTCTTATAAGGATGTTTACATAGACGAATGGCCTCAACTCAACTGTTGCAGATAACCATAACATAATTACATATTGTGCTATCTCTCTATTTTGCCTTCTTCGTTTTTTCGAATCTTCCCAATCAATCATTTTCAAGGAATGCATTCCCACGTTTAACTTCATAAAGCCGAAGAGTAGAGAAACAGTCTTATTACTTACTAACCTTGGCAAACTAGTGGATAATATATCCGCTATTGATTGATCGCTCAAAATAAACGATTGGATGCTGTCACTGTTCTGTAGTTCCTTCGTATGAACGACACAATTCGATTATGTCCAACTAATTGGCTTTTATAACTTCCCTGAAAACGAAGCTTGGATCAAAATATAATGAAACCAAAGTGTCATCATCATCACAGCCATGTCTTTGCAAAAGTTAAAATATTCCATCATATCTTCGTTTATTAAATATTCATATAACATAAAGTTTACTGATTTATATTGCATTTATTCTTAAATTATTGGAAAAAGAAAAAACAAAAAAAAAGCAGGCGTTGTACTTATGCATTGGTTCTTCAGCTTCTAATCGCTGCGCGAGCAGAATTCGTATAATCATTTTATTTTTGATTAATTAAAAGAATTTTATTGAATGGAAAGTAATGGCTCATAAATTTTTTTATAAAAGCTGCTTGAAATTTTCTATTCTGGCATAGTCGACCATTGGATACAGTATGCAACGTTGCCATAAAAAAATTTTTCTTTCATGCCATCCTTTATACAAAAAGACATCCGAAATATAGATCAGTTCGATCCAAGTTTAACACAGTCAACTTGTGTTTGGCATATAACATTCATGGTCGGTATGCATTAGATGAAGGCTTGTATTTTGCCCAAACAGATGCATAGAAAGGTTATTGAGAAACGATACCTTCCCATCCAAATTCTTTTGTTAGTTCGAGATGCTGCTTTGCGCGGCGTCGCGCCAATATTTGTTTTCTTATATAAAAGAATTTTCATAAACAGAGCGATAGCTGAGAAATAATCGTAAAACTAGGTCGACCAGATACCTTTCGAACAAGTACAACCCTCAGGACGAAATACTCAAGTGCACTAAGTTTAATTAAAATATATCACAAATTACGATGATCTGTAGCCAATAAAATAACACATTGAGACGAGTCAGAGAGACGGAGGGACAGACAGGTTTTACTCGAATTCGTTCGATATTAAAAAAAAAAATATATATTTTTTTAAATTAATAAAAGCGAGTAGGGACAATATAATTGGGCAGGGCCGACCATTACAAAACCCTACATCACTTCACCTGGCACAGGTGTTCACTCGTTTTGGTTTCATGCAAGAGCATATCTTCCGTGAAAGCCCGCATATTGTAGCATGGCCGAAACATCACATGACGTGATCCTAATTTAGAAAATTCAATTTACTTTCGAAAAATGTTATTATATTTCAGTGCTCGTCATAAGAAAGTAGAAATTAGACTTCCTTTCCATTTAGAGGCTGCTTTCCATGACAACTTCTGTATATGTTAGGGGCTAAACAAGTGGACCTACACGGTCCAAATTCGGTGAGGTTGATTTCTTTGTCAATTTACTTATATAAATTAATTTTCACCATGAAATATTGCAAGTAACACCTTTTTATCATATAAAGATTTCGTTTTCGTTGAAACGATTACATGGGAGGAAGTTCGAAAAATTTCTCCGCCCGAATCAAAATTTTCATATCTATTTAGAATGGCGGAAATCTTTTACGCAGCGAGTTTTGTAGGAAAGTTTTCAAAATTTCAAAATTTTTGCAAAATAAAAGACGTTATAAGGAGATTGGTCGAGAAAGTGAAACAAATTGAACGATTCTCATCAGCGTTCGTGCTTGGGTCAAAGCGCGTCATTGTACGAAAATTTATCAAAATATCTTCAAAAATTGCGACCTGTAGATTGGAAGACAAATTTTTCATGGACACAGACATCAGATGGACAGTCGGACGGACAGTCTTACCGACAAGAAAGCAAGGCACAATAATAATTATTTTCTTTTATTTCTCATTTTTCTTAAAATATTATTTGCTTGAACTTTCCGTACCATTTTCGAGCTTTGAAAGTTTCTTTGAAAGAAAAGTTTTTCTTTAAAGAACTGATATGCCAAGAAATTTATAAGACCAATGAATGAATATTTTGTTATTGCGGCCGAACTAATTGGTTGTGAAAGCTTTCCTTAAAATTGATGAAATTTTATGGTAAAGCAAAGGCACGAAAGAAAAGCTGTTCTATAAAATGTAGAAAAGCATGCATAACTAAATTCGAAATTCCTTTTGAAAGTTTCGAAAGCTTCAGAGCGCATAAAGCTTTTGATGTAAACGTTCGCCGTTGAATTGTAGACAACAACCAGCAACTTGTTGCTCATTCAAGTTTTCCTTTCATCCTCCAGCTGTTGGCAATCCATTAACTTTCTTATGACCCAGTAACATGCACTGAATGCAGCTTTAATTAGAATAATAAAAAAATCCATATATAGGTTGAATCTCAAAATGACGCTTCTCCTTAGAGAGCGCATGTGACCAAAATTCTCAATAAACAGATTATATTGTTACAATAACAAGTTGTGGGCTGCTGGCTAAAGAGTGAAAGTGTTTAGTTAAGTTTAGTGGCAAGTGAGTAAACGAACGGATAATGTCTTAAAAGCTATATACAAAAAACAAAAAAAAAGCGCATTAAATTAATTTTTATAACGAATGAAATGGAAAACAAAAAAAAAATTAAAAAAAAAACAATAATTATAATAATAATCATAATAATCGAAATGAAATCTTAAGAAGAGAAATAAAAAAAAAATTTACAAAAGTTTAAAATTATTATTGTTACTTATGTAAAATGAAATAATCAACGAGTGCCATGAAATGAGATAAGCACTTGAAAGAGTTGTGAAGTAGAGAAGCACCTTAAAAGGCTTCGCAAACAACAAAACAAAAAATCAGCCTTAAATAAATCTTAACGCACAACAGTTTAAAAGTTTTGTTTTATTTAAAATAATAATTGAAATTATTTTCCATTTTTTAATATATACTTGAAACATTGAAGCAATTTTTTATATAAAAATGTACAAAATCATTATATTTATGTACTGACTGACATGTTGCCTTATGGTCGCATACGATAATAAGAGAAAGAGATCGAAAACAAAACAGCATACCATTCGCATAAACAAAATATACGCTGGTGTAAGGAGAAAGTATGTGCAAGTAGGTGTGTATGTGTATGTGTGTATGTGTACGTGTGTGTACGTGTGTGTGTGTTAGGTGGTGTAAATGTTTGTATATATAGATGAGGAAGAGAAATTCAACTCCAACACTGGCAGAAGAAATCCGATGCAATAAAACTGTTATGTTCTTAATCGTTACAATCAGTCACGTGCTATCATTCAAACCGTGCAGCAGCCGTATGAAGAACAAACCGCTTCTACTTAACTTTAATTGAATTTCCTTCGTTTTTCATTTCAAAAACTTATTTGTATAGTGTGTTTTCGTGTGTGTGTGTGTTTGTTTGTTTGTGTGTGTGTGTGTGTATGTGTTTGCGCTTTAATGGATGTAACTGAATGAATGTCTGCTGCCGCTGCCACTGCCGCTGCTGCTACTATTGCTACCGTTCTTGTTCTTGTTGTTGTCGTTGTCGAAGTTGTTGGTATCGTTGCTTCTCTTGTTATTGCATAAAAGTTCGCACTTTGTGAATGAATTTTTCGTGTTATAGTGGTTTATCATTGTCGTCGCCGCCGTCGCTGTTGCTGTTGTTCATGATTACGATGATGATAATAATGATGAAATAAAGTAAAAAAAAAAAAAAAAAAGAAAAGAAAAACATAAAAACAAAAATAAAAACAAAAACAAACAGACAAACAGACAATAATCAGTGAAACGTTAAAGTAAAAAATGAAAGAAAAACGGATTTAAAATACAACAACAACAAATATAAACACGTTTGTTGCACTCAAGAATTATAAATAGCATCATTGTGTATGTTTGCGTAGATGAGTGTGTACATGTGATTAAATGTAAAAACAATTCTATTGTCAATCTGTTTAATTAAATTTTATTAAATTAAACGTAATGCTGTTAAAAAATAATATAAAAGAGAAAAAAATATATTGTTTTTCTTGTTTTTTTTTTTTGTTTTTTACAAATCTTACAACAATAAACTAAACTAAACTACTCAACGCACACATTTTTAAGCCTTGATATATACTCTTTAAGATAAATATATCATAAAATTGTTGTAGAAACGTTAAGGAATTTCTTTATAAAATAATAAAAAAAAAAAAAAAAAAATTAAAATAATTTTATTTTAAATATAATTTATTCAAGAAAAGGTAAAAAAAATCTATATATATATATATATATATAAATAAATAAATAAAAAATTTTAGAATGCATTTGATAGCGACAAGCTTTCAAACGAAAATTTCCTTATAGGCAAGCTTTCCCTAAATGAATAAACGTCTAAACGTGTAAGCGTTTAAAAAATTTTCAAAAATCTTAAATATAAAAAAAAAAATAAATTTCCCGTAAGTACCCAAATCTACGCTGAAAATTGTACTTTTTTTTTTTTTTTGACTTCATTCACTTCTATACACCATCACTATTACCACCAACACCACCACTACCACCACCACTGCTACTACTACTGGTATTGCTGCAATTATATGTACCACGACCACGATTACTTCAACTGCTGCTATTACGAGCAATTTAATACTTGAGCTAATTGTGCCTTTTACACAAAATATTTTATTATCTTTTTCTTCTTTCTTTCCTTTTTTTCCTCTATTCTTTTTCCCTTCGCTGCATTAGCATCATCAATTATTATACTTTTCGATCTCTCTAACTAATTTATTACTTATTAATACTTGTTTTTCTCTTTCAATTTACGTCTGTAGTGCATATTTAGTTCTTTTTCTCTTTTATTATGATTATTATTATTATTATTATTATTATATTACATATTTACAAGTGTATATACATATATATATATTTTCTTTGTTTAATATTAAAATGAAAGCTTTATTAATCAAATTAGAAAAAAAAACTTTTTTTCTATTTATGGCCTTTAATGAGGCTAACCATTAATTAGTTGCTCTACAGAATATGAAATTGTAATGTAATTTAATAAAAAATATGTAAGAAAATATTATTCAGCCGCGACGGAACGTTTTACATTCATTTTATACCATGAAAACATTTCAGTAGAACTATGAAATACTAATATTCTATAATATCGAGTAGGCGTGGACGCATTTGTAGAATAAAAGTGGAAATTTATATTGTGTGTCTGAAGCAGATATTTCCACTTTTACAAGCATGAGTATGTTTAGCACAGCAATCAACAAAAAGATGGACAGACGGACTGACAAAAATGTTTAGAATGATTTCGCTTTTTATATCCGTCAGTAATATGTAGATTTTATACAATCTCTTAAAGTTCTTTCTAGATTCTGCGAACATTTCAATAGAGGATGAAATAGTAACATTCTATAATATTGAGTAGGCGTCGACGATTTTATCCATTTTGGTAGAATAAAAGTGGAAATTTATATCATGTGTTTCAAACAGATATCTCCACTTTTACGAGCACGAGTACTTTTTCTATAGCAATTAACAGATAGGTGGACAGACGGACTGACAAACGTTTTTAGAATGATCTCGATTTTTATGTCCATCAATAATACGTAGATTTTCTATAGTTTCTGAAGCTACTTTCTAGACGTTGCGAACATTTCGGTAGAAGAACGAAATACTAACATTCTATTGTATTGAGTAGGCGTGGACGATTTTATCCATTTTCGTAGAATAAAAGTGAAAGTTTATATCATGTGTTTCAAACATATATTTTCACTTCTACGAGCATGAGTACGTTTGCCACAGCAAATAACAAAAAGGCGGACAGACGGACCGACAAAGATGTTTAGAATGATTTCGATTTTTATATCCATCAATAATATGTAATCTTTGAAGCTTCTTCCTAGACGCTGCAATAGAAGAATGAATTATAAATACTCTGTAATATTGAGTAGGCGAAGATGGGTTTTTCCATTTGTGCCTTAGCTTATCACGCACTGTACTAGTGTCCTTCGAACAATTTGTTTTAATTTTAATATCAACCACCATGCAGGAGTTACCAATGTTTGTGTTCAATTTGAAGCCAATTTCTGTCTTCTTGCGGGCGGGAGAATGTTTATCACAAGCATTGCACAGACAGACAGACGGACATGCTTAAATTGGCTTAGAATTTGACGCTGATCGAGAATATATATACTTTGCGGAAACTTCCTTTTGGGGGTTGTAAAAGTTTTACAATGTTCGATGATGGGTATAAAAAAAAAGAAAAGAAGAAATTTGTATTGGACTTGAACTACACGTATATATGTATATATCCTGACACACAACCCTACAGACGAGACTGCCGAATCGTTCTTAGACGCTCCAAGTCGCAGTGCATTATCATCCGATCTTTATTGCATTGGTAAAGGCACTTACTAATTACGCACATATCCACAAAGTTGCGGTCACTTCTTATCTCTTTTCTACTTTTCCCTGACCATTACTATTTTATATGCATAAAAGAAAAAGCCTTCAAAATCTTTCTTCAAAAATTTACATTTTCATGAACGAACGATCTAACGGCCCAGGGGGCGGGCCGTCTGTGCGATGCTTTGCGTTATAAAGTGTTCAAGCGTTTAATAGCTTTCGACTCTATGGCAGAAGCACTCACGTCTAAGTCATTCAAACTATAGTTCTCATTATATTGTATCCACAATCTTTGGATAGGATGCTTGTCATTGTAGTTTGTTACAGTGTTAGTAAACGCCTTGACAATCGCTCTGGAACATTTACGTTTATTGCGAGCAATAAAAGCATTCTTTCGAGATGTTGCACCCGTTTTATATAAGTAACATCCAATGATGATGACGTGAGCGTTCTGCGACCTATTTTATGCCCTTCGATAACACTGTACACTCTCGTCGAGTAAACTTCTTTTTTATGGAACTTCAACATCTAATCTGCACTAATGTAAAATGTAATGTAATGTAATGTCATTCGATTCTTGAAGACATCGGAGCAAATGTGTGTTACGTTGTTCTACTCTTCGCTAAGTTAACTAAGACGTTTCTCACGCTCAAGCAATGTCAGTCTATTATAACTGGAGCTTTAACTGTCACCCTTCCAATAACCATGATATTCCAAAAGCCATCTCTTAATGAAGACTAGGAATGCTTCAAAAAAAAAAAAATTTTTTTTTTTATGTTCTTCTTAAGGATGCAAGCGATCTGTGGAAGTAAACACTGTACTTATATTAAAGATTTCTTTAGTTTATTATTAATGTTATTACAGTGGGTTCAAGCATAAAGTTTTAAGGAGTAATGGGGAACGATATAAGAGTGCAAACTAACGTGAAAGACCACCTGCATCGCGTTAAAAAAATTAATTTTTTCCAAAGTATTTCGATCTTAACCTGCGTTCACTTTCTTGATGATTTGAGCAGCAGGTTACGGCGGCACAATGTTCATCTTTCTGCCTTTCTTTTTCCTTGACTATTGGATGCTTGGTCATATAGAGAAAATATGAAAAAATTAAATCCTCTAAGAATATATGTATAAACATACAAATGACATAAAAGTGAACAGATCATGTAAGCAACATAGTCGTTGCTTGCGAGAATACTTTCGTAGTAAATTTATTCATTTTAAAACTTTTGCAGTTTATCATAAAAATTCATATATAGTGTAAAAATCTTTAAAAACACTAATGGTAGCCGGGAATTGTGAGATTTCTTTTTCGTATATTTGCATGAGATAATCATCGAATACAAAGATTGCTTTTTTATTCTTTTTTTTTTTTTATGATAAACTTTTATAATATATGGCCGAGCGTTCTCATGCTGCGAAATCATCCTTTCAAATCTTCTTTTTTTTTCTTTGGGTATATATATATTATATATTTTTTTTAATGTTATCATCCAGTCAGGGGATATTCGCTTTTTTATGCAATACGGTGACCCGCAAAATAAATGAGGAAAGAAAGAGGAATAGGGAGATAGTGGCTGTAGCCTAGTGGATGTGTGCCCAATCGGTAAGTGCTATGCCTTTACCGAATGACCAATCACTACAATTTTAACCAAAATTGTAGCTCTACCGCACTTGAGATTTGAACCCATGAATATTGATTTGCAAACGATTCGTACCTACTCGGTTACTCATTGCTGCTGTTTTTCCTTTAATAGAGGATTTAATGCATCGCTTATTGCCGATAACATATCACAGCAATGATTTCTTTGCCGTAGAAGAGCTTCTTATACAACATAAGTTTGAAGGCGTAGATACTCGAGTTTGACTACAATCTTGATGGTTGGCCATCTGTCATTCATAAATGTTTGCAGCTGTAAACGCATATTTTATTTATTGGATGCAAAAACTTTATTTTCTTCTTCCATTTTCCTATGTAGTTACTCATACGCAGAGAGGCCATTCCTTCCATTTGTTTGTATTACTTCCCAGGGCACTCAACTTCCTTACTTTTAAATAATTCCGAATTTCTTTAATTGTATGAAAACGATCTCTTCCTTAATTTATCTTCATTTTGGAACTTTTCCTGTGTTTTGGCATGAGTTTTCATCGCCCGATCTCTTTCATTCTTCTGTTTGGTGCAAACGATGTATCCATTACACAAATGTCTTTATTGATGAAGGAGTATATTATTCAGAGATATGTCTCTTCCTTAGAACTTTTCTTTCCGAACGAAAGAATGCAAAAGTGAAGCAAATAGCGATGTAGGAAATAAAAAAAAGTAAGTTATTCCTTATTGGGTAACATCACATGTATTGGGCAGTAAAGCAACTACTACGATCACGAGAAAGCTTCAGTATCATGGAAGTCTGTTTATAAAAAAACCAAAGGAAACCTAATTGTAGTCCCCATACATATGTCCGCACTACATACGGCATGCGGCCTAAAGGCCTTAACTGAATTAGCATACTTCCGTGATGCGTGTTAAAACTAAAGTTACTTAC
This sequence comes from Glossina morsitans morsitans, assembly GCA_001077435.1. NCBI lineage: Eukaryota > Metazoa > Arthropoda > Insecta > Diptera > Glossinidae > Glossina > Glossina morsitans. The sequence goes on from CCAG010015293.1 coordinate 19,908, forward strand.
AATAGCAATAGTTTCAAATCTCTTCAATAAATTATTGAAACATAAATAATATTTATTTATTTAAAATATTCCATTTATTTATAGCTGAATAATTGAAAAAAAAAAAACAAAAAATTCGTATGGCATTCTTTGTCGTAAAAATAAAAGATTCAAAAATATTCTATTAAATAAAGCTTTTGTTTTTGTTATTTATTTATATATTTTTTTTTCGAATTCATTTATTATCATTATTTTTTGTCTAAATCTTTGATCGTTACGCTAAAATGCATCTCATATTTTCTCTTCTTTTTTCCTATAATTTTTTTCCCACTATTTTTTTACTTTATTTAGTTTGAATTTATAAAATATTGATAGCCTTTGTGTAAATATACAGAGAAAAGAAGAAAAAAAAAAAATAATAATAATAATACACAATAAAAACTATTAGTAAAACAAAAAAAAATTATAGAAAAAAATTCGCAATTATTAAAAAAAAAAAAAAAAACGAAAATATAGATTAAAGAAAAAATTCCCTTAAAAAAACAAAAAAATTGCCTGAGAATTATACGTACGTTTGCTTGAATTCAAAATATATATAAATACATGTAAATGCTGTAAATAAACACAAATACGAATGAATGTATATAGCGTAGACAAGAAAGAAAAAAGAATACAAAAAACAAAAAAAGAAAATCATTCAATGGCAAAAAAAATTTTAGTGTAATCATAATAATCAAATATTAAATTAATCCACGAAACATAAGGAAACCCGTTAATAACCGGTCTTAGACGAAATATATATACATATATGAAATTCACGCAACTCACCTAAATCGCTCGCTTAAAACTATAGTCGAAAGTAATTTAGTTTAGCTCCATATCCGCATAGTTTTCCTTCATTTTTGATTATTGTTGTTTTGTGAATCGTTGCAAACATGCGTGTCATAGTGTTGAAAAAGAATCGCTCCAATAAACGCGGCACACCTACTACAGCACGTGACATACCACCCAAAAAGTCACTGGTCAAAGTAAGCAAAACAATGTTTTAATCAAAAAATCAAAAAAAAAAAAAAAAAAAAAAAAAAAAAAAAAAAAAAAA